>SMLS01063333.1:0-14433 GCA_004785975.1 Popillia japonica
CATTAAAATCTTGATTGTTGGACACTACTGTAACGTTTTTAATAAAAGTATAAATATTCAACAAGTTATTCCGATCACTTATATTGGTTTGTATACATTTTGTTTTTGTTTGTTGCAAATATTTTACCTTTCTTTTAAATACAGTAGCCGTACCTTGAAGACTGGTTGGAATATCTAAAAATAAGGTAAATATTTAATTAAAACGAGCATACTGCTACTGAGTTCATCCCTACCCAAAATCTTTTTAATACTATTTTGTATAATCCATAAATAATCGCCATAATGGTAGCTAGCATTGCTAGAAATCTCTATTTGTTTCGCTAAAGATTTGGATTTCCAGTGGTATGAATTAACTTTATGCAACTTTTCTTTATTATCCTCCAAACTGAGCTAAAAATGTTTATATATTTAACTATGTATATTAAGAGATGCACTACCTTCTTACCACTTCTCCATGGAAGCTATATTCTGGAGGCAAGTTATTTTTCATAATACATAACAGACTATTCTGATTTATTTTCCATTCGAATGGAGTATGATTTTTATAGCCTAGCATAGAGTATTGGCAATATCTTGTATCATATACACGGTTTCGCTCGGTTTTACAGTACGCGAATACTAATTTATTTTGTTGCGTGCAGTCTTTATCACAACAGCAGTTAATGTCACACGTAGATTCCTACAACATGTTTAACTGTTAAATTAGTTAAATTTCTAGTTACACAGTGAAACTATCATATGGGACGGCAAAACTAAGAGGGTAATATTTTTTTTGTATAAAAGTCAATTATTCTGAAAGTGCTAACAATCACCTCACAAATATTTTCAAACAGATTTACTTCTCTTTTTCCTAGTAAATAGTCACTACTCATGGTACTAAAACTAATAAGGTATGATCACGCGCATGTATTTTCTTTCTCTCTTCCTCCGACTACGTCACTCAGTGACAACTTTTGCCCATTATCTTGTTGCGAAGCGGAGAAGTTAGGCTTCATTCCATTCAAATTAAGAGATAAAGAGAAGCTTAGCTACAGTCCAGATTCCGAAGAACCTCACTTTTCATGGGTTCTTGGGTAGATCAAGTAAAAAATCTCTTTTCAGGTGTAAAATGTATTTTAAAATAAGAATTCTTAATAATCATATCAAGGAATATTCTAGAATAAGAAAACCAAAAATGACGAAGGTAGTCAAATATAGTTTATATTTCCATATATTATGTTTTAATAGCTGTAGTATTTTATAAAAAAGTATATAATACAGTATATCCCAGTATTTAAGTACCTATAATATATGTTTGTGTTTAAATTTGCTTCCTCACCCTTGTGTAGTATCATCTAATTTTAAATTGTCATTATATTATTAAATAGACATTGTATTAATAAAAAAATACAAAAACCATTTTTGAGAGGTGCTATATAATCTATACATCTACATTTTGTGTGATGTAGCTTTCTACAAAATTTTATAAGTTTGTGTACGATTGTGTATGCATTCTATAATGCAAAATCAAGACTATCTATTTTATTACTACGTATAAATACGCTAATAATAAGATACTATTAGTGTTTTACCATGTATTATTATATACAGTTATTATTAATAACCGTATAATGATCCTACGAACAACGTAAGGACATTTAAATCACGTTGCTGTTGTCACACAGTGACGTTGTGCGCAGACCCGTTTTAAAATTTGTTCTAAACTGATCATACCTTATGTAGTTTTAGTACCATGGTCACTACTAATATATGTACCTATTCTACAGCGCTCTAGAAACATACACGCAACTTATGGAATCATAATATGAGGTGAAATATCTAGCCCTCATCCTGGAAAATAAACTTTCGTGGGACAAACCTCAGTTTGAAGTAACTAACAAGGCCCTAATGTTTTGTAGAAACTTCGCATAAAACAATTGGGAATGCACATCAAAAATATAGCTCTGGATGTGTACAGCAATAGTAAGTAGGACCAATGATCACTTACGGGGTGGTTGCTTGGAGTAAAAGAACTAATCTGGACATTGCGAGGGTTAATTTCTCCAAAGTGAAAAGATTCCCATGTGTGTGCATAATTGCGGCAATGAGAACCTACCTCACAGTAGCTGTCGAGATTGCACCAAACCTTGCTCCTCTCCCCTTTTTCTACGAAACCACAGCCAAAAGGACCCCATGTACAATGATCGGTTAGGCATATGCCTCGGCCTCCTGAAGGTGAGCAGAGATGCCTCGAAACAACTTGCCAAGGAAGTTCGGCTTTGTGAAAATATTTACCACAAAACTTAGTACCAAGAGAGAATGGGACACACCACCTGGAACTCAATAGCAACGCTATCAAATGGTACACCGATTTCTAAAGCTTGGGGATGTCTCCAAATATCTTCTAAGCGGAAATACACGCTATTGAAAGATTCGTCCAGTTCTATATTGATAGTAGCCACGAAAAGCAAGATATTATCATAATGTCTGATAATCAAGCAGCTATCAGGGCGCTGAACCCTATTATCATCTCCAAGATGGCTTGGGACTGTCCAGACAAATTAAACTTTTAAGGCACCACCTAACAAGTAAAACTCAGAATTGGGATTTCTACTTAAATATTTTGAGGTACAAAAATTTCGATAACTTTTCATAGATTTGCGTAGTGTTCCAAACCGCAAAAGTTATTTCTAGTGCTCGCTAGAACCCCAACACACAATTTCTAATTCTAAAATTAATCTTTTTTTTCAAATTTGTTATCGTACCAAAAGTGGCGCTCAAAAGATTTTAGAATCTCAGTCAGTATCGATAGAACTTCTAAGGTGCGGTCAAAAATTCTACCAAAAAATTCAAAAAATCGACATTTACTATTCTTTTATTAATTTTTTGAGGTATTAAAAACCGTAATAGCATTTGAACTCTATTCTTCTGAACGACAAAAATTTGGTTCTTGGACGCAAAGAGTATTGAAATTAGCGGTTAATTCTATGAAATATTTAATGAGATGTATCGAAATTTGCACAAATAATAAAATAACAAAAATTTGGTGCAACACAAAATGCATGATTATAAGTTTACGAACATCTAAGGTTCGAAGCCTCTGCATAGTACACACGGCAAAATTTTGCATGTTGTTGTTACTTAGCATTCGGCAGGATTTACTTGTTTTCAATAAAATAATTTGGGTTCATAAATGCAAATTTTTAAGGGAAGACATTTTTACAAACGTCGAATTGTCGGTTACTTTGCATGCACTAATTTACTAAATATAATAATAATTTTACCTCTAAATCGCAAGAACAAATTTCATTTTCTAAGAACGTATTATAAGATGTCTTCGAAGTATTCAAAATGGGGGGTATTATGGTCATCAGTGTTGTAGAACTAAATTCTGTAGCATCAACCTCGTTTAAAGTGATTGATATATTATATTCGTCACACGTAGTATTGTTGAAATCACACGTAATATTGTCTTCACTAATTGTTTCCATGGCAACTGTTGGTTCAGTTGAAATAGTAGTAGATATTACTCTCGTAAAGAGTAAAATCTTTAGAATATATAACACTATGAGAAGCTGCATCGTTGGTGCTACTAATTATATTCGACGCCGAATTTATCGAAATTTCTTAATAAGACGTTTACGTCAAACGTTACAACACCCATTGCTTCAGTATTTAATTTATATCTGTCCTTCGAATTGAATACCAGATCAGGGTATTTAATTCGCGGACCACCTCCTAAGAAAAACTGAACAAATCGTTCTCTGACCGTGCCGAATGGTCTCCAGGTATAACAGTTTAATGTATGACTTCCAGGACTTGTAGGCAAGGATACAAAACCATATCCATATAGGTGTGTTCTACCAAACCAATCCAAATGATATACTTGTATGTAAATTTTAGGCCAACCTATAAAATAAATAAAATTCAGAATTTCTACATTGTAGAAACAAATACCATGCTGGCCGCTAAATAGGAGTCCACACTTAAGGTGGACGCTGCTTGTGCAATGCCCAATTTGAGAGACCAAATGTGTTTTAACTATCTAATGCGTATAATTTAACAGGGAACAAAATTCCGCAGTTAAGTTCGTGTTAAGCAAACGTACGTAATATCGCATCACAGCATAAACTTGCATTTTATAATAATTTTATAATTATAATAATAATTAATATTGACAAGCTCCTGCAAACTTAACTAACATATTGAACGCCAACCCAGAGAGATGGTTTGCCGCCGAAGTAATATACATTTTCCAAATCATTACCAAAGATTTGACAAAATCATGAGTGGGTACCTACCTACAACACAATAGTGACAGTCTGTTCTGGATCATATTCCTAAAAGAATCAATCGTGTAGCTATGTATGTATCTACTAATAATATGTATAAACTCTGTTTATGTAGCCAGCTCTCCGTCCAGTAAGTTGCTCATTCTTAATTGCAAAGTCTTGTGATTGTGGGGCAATTATTATAAGAACGTAAAGCTTAAGTACTATTATGCGATGCAGAATTTTATATTTTACGTTCGTAATTGAGCACCATTATTGCCAAATTCATATGTAATTTTTGGCATTGAATACAGAATAAAATTTTAGATCGATAACTATTTAAATATCATGTACAGATATGTGCATATGTATGTACAGTTAGGAGCAGAAATGAACCAATGATACCATGAACAAGATATTGCTTTCGTACAAATCACATATGCAATACGTAATGAATTTCCTTTATCAATAGTATGTCAAATAGCATGTCGTCTATGTATTGCCTCAGTCAAATTGCTATTATATGCATAGAGATAAACAAAAAAGGCATTATTCATTGACTCAGTTTTGCACCACCTACTGGTGATGCGGATGTTTAGTACTTGAATGAATCTTCAGTAGTTGTGCGATGTAGTTCCATAAGGTATAACATTCATTTCATTAAAAGTACATTCCTTTTTTCATTATACGTAGAGTGTAATATGTAGTATAAAACAGTGTAATCTTGGACATGAGGCCTCTGCGTAAGACTGTTGTAGAAACTGTAATTAAGTGTTTACGAGACGGATTATCAACCCGTGACATTGCTAAAAACCATAACATTAGTCAATCTTCAGTGCAAAGAATTTCAAAAAAGTTTTGCTGTGACATCCAGAAGCCAAGAAAGGGCGCCCTCCTTTATTATCGACACAAGATCGACGAATGTTAATTCGGTATGTTGCAACAGATCAACATTTCACGGCTACCAGTGCCACCAAACTTCTTGAACATGATATAGGAAAGAAGGTTAGTAAATGGACAGTACGACGGGCTCTAGAAAAAGAAAATTTTTATGCGATTGAGAAGAAACGAAAGCCGGCACTTTCTAAGAAAAACATTAAAGCACGATTATCCTTTGTTAAAAAATATAAAAACTGGACCAGTGACGATTGGATGAAGGTGATTTGGTCCGACGAGACGAAAATTAATCGTTACACATCCGATGGGCGCTCCTGGGCATGGTTAAGAAAAGGAGAGCCGTTGCAGACCAAACATGTAAAACAAACGATAAAACACGGAGGAGGTTCCCTTATGCTGTGGGGGTGTATGACAGCATTTGGTATGGGTCCAGTTCATCAGATACAAGGTATTATGAACAAAGAAATATACCTAGACATTTTAAGGCAAAATTTAGGACAAGCTATTGAAAATATGCCGTACCCAGAAAATGAAGTTGTGTTCCAGCAGGACCGCGACCCCAAACATACAGCGAAAATCGTTACCAATTGGTTAACTAATCAATCATTTACTTTATTGGAGTGGCCGGCACAAAGTCCGGACTTGAATCCCATAGAGAATTTTGGGCGTATTTGAAATCTCAATTGCATAATCAGTATGAGTCTCCACCAACATCAATACCTGACTTATGGGATAGAGTACGTGAAGTTTGGGACAATATTTCGCCGGATTATTGTAAGAATATAGTGCAAGGTATGCCACGGCGTCTACAGGCTGCGACAAAAGCGAAAGGCCTCTGGACAAAATATTGAGTGTAGTTTTAATTATAACGTATACAATTTATCACACCGGTGCATAAATGAGTCAATGTATTTATTTATTGAAACATGTTACTGCTCTTTTAATCAGTGGCGGCTCGTGGTCAATTATACTGGGAGGTCAAAAATAAATTTAAAAAATAGGCATACTTAAAAAATATAAATATTTTACCTTTAAATTCCGCTTTAAATAGTCTTAAACTGGAGGTCCATTCTTCGTTCTTTAGCAGTGGAAAAGTGTTGTATAACACGTTCGTTAAAATCGCATATATTTGTTTTTAAAGTAAATAATCGACGTTAAATGCCTTTATGCACGAAAGTATGCATAAAGGTTGACAATAATTACCAAACAATAGGTATATATGCTCTTATTTTATTACAATAACGTATTACATTGAGATAAGAACAAATTCACTGACGAAAAAAATGCAAGATATTACTTTGCTTAATTATTTTATTTCTAAATGTACACTAAACTAAATCGAATTAAAACAAAAGTAATATAAACTCAAATGAAAAAAAATCTAATGAAAATCTGGTAGATTCAATAAAGATCATAAACAAATCGCTATAAACACACTCGCACTTTCGACAAACTGTGCTAAAAGAAGGTTGTTAAAACAAGGTTAAAAACACATGTTCACTGTTATAAATTGTAAACACAGGAACTACAGGTAAATCCGAAAGCTACTTTTCCAACTACGCACTTGTGCTGCCATCTAACATTTCATCGGAAATTAACCTAAATTCGATTTCAAATAGTGGGCTTATGACCCAAACTTGATTATATGGTTCATACGTTCGGATCGGTTCGGGCGCTGCAAGTTCTTCGGATATTTCCGCGTAGCTTTAATACAACGAGGTCAGTTCGCACCGCCAGCCCAATGTTCAGGAGGGTGAAATACGAGGAACGGCCGATAAATTTTAAGTTTTTAAGTTAATTATATTTGCGAGTAAATTACCTATTTTAATAAAACACGTAATAATTAATATTTCTTTATATATTCTCAAAACTTTTGGGAGGTCATTGACCAAATGACCCTATGGACAAGCCGCCACTGCTTTTAATATGCACCATTTCGAATTATATCAAGCTTCAGTTGTTGTATAATGTTTTGCAGAATTTTATTTTATTAATCTGTAAACCAAATTTAAGTAATACACGATCAATTAAACATGTATTCCGAATAGACTCATTTCTGCTCCTAACTGTATATACATATGATCATTTTTAGATTTACATACTATACGTATAAGATCTATCAACTACGAAGCATTTACTGACTCTCTATACAATTGATACAATTAAAGAACTATCATTACTATCGCAAATACTTTCGTATGACAATGCATTCATTTTTAGCATCTTGGGATCGTTTGAGACTACACTAAACTTATAAAACATTATCGAGGAAATTTTCGAAAAAAGTATTTTACAGAAAATTATATAAATAAAACTGCGAAATTTTTTGGTAGTAAATATGTATGTATCTGTGTATAAATGCGCATATTGCGCGATTAATGGAGTAAACAAATTCAAGAAAATAAATATAATCTCTATTTTCTCCAGTTGTAGCCACCTTCTACCATATAACTTTCGTTTCACTGTTTGTTTTTTTATGTTTTGTTTACAACACATATCATCATATTGTAGGACCTGCAACCGCATTTAGTTGGTCCACACTAAGTTGTTGTGTTTAAGAGTTTACTCAATGTAATAAATTGATCAGAATAATTTCGATATACTTTTCGATAAAATATCTTCAGAGTCCAGCTAGTAAGCAACCCGTTGAAATAAGACCAAAATAGGCTTTCAATGCGGACGAGTTAAATTTTCGTTAATTGTTTTTGTAAATCTGTTACACATTTCTTTTTCGAAAATTTACTCTAGAAGTTTGGCATAAATTTAGTAGATATGGTGTCAAACAGGATTTATAGAAAAATGCTTTAGTATCCTCTAACAACGTAGGATACCAAGAACTCCGCTTTTGTAGTCAAATAATTGATTGCAAAAAGTCTTTTTTATGTACAATAGCTATACTAGAGTCATACTACAATAGTTATGCTATACATATATAAGAGGTGGGAGTTTTACATTTGTATGTGATTGTAATCGAGATATAGAGGTGTTGAAATGCAGATAGGTACTGCTACCGAAACAGTAAGTAACGCATTATCAGTATCGACAGATATTAGTGTACCTTCACAAACCATACAATATATCATACTACATATGTATTATATGAGCAAAAATTATTTTATAGATAAGAAATTCCCATGATTAAAAAGCCACTGACTTGGATAGGCTCAATTTTTTGTTAATGTTAATTAAACATCAGTTCCGCTTTGAAGCTTTATTTGAAAGGAACTAATTGTCAGTTTCGATTTATAACTTCACTCAAGATGATATTTTCACAATTACATAAGCGATTCACCATTGAAGATTATTTTCGTAGCGGACTTTGAAAATGAGTAATGTAGATATGTGCCGTAGCTTGCCTGGTTGAATTTCGACACGTTTCCTGATTTTGTGTTCTTGGAGGCTGACTTTTTCAATGTTTTCCGGAATTGTGTGCGATTAAACACGAAGTGTTACATGTAAGAGCCGTGATGGTAGGCCAAGAGTCCGTACAGAGCAAACTATTGAAAATGTTCGAGAAATTATTAAAGCAGCGCCAACATCTTTGCAAAGAGTCATACAACAAGTTCCCATATCATATCGTACATGCAGAACCATTTTAAATAGGGACATTGCTTTATTTCCTTATAAGATGTAGCCCTATCATGAATTGTTACGGCCTGATTATAACAGACGCATGTTGTGCCAGTGGTTCACCCAACATTTATTAAACAACAATGACCTCTTGGATTTGACATTTTTTACAGATGATACATGGTTTCATTTGTCAGAGCTTATCAATTCACAAACCATGAGCATGTGGACTGCTAAAAACCCTCACATATTTTGTGAGTCTCCGTAGTATCCCCAGAAAGTTGGGGCGTGGATTGGTGTTTCTCGCAGTTAATGGATACCCATAATTTTTGAACGAACTATCCAAAGGTATCGAAACAACATATTAGACCTCTTCCTACACCATATTCACGCAGACGAACTGCGACAGAGATATTTCGAACAAGAGTGCCAATTATCACACGACGCCGCAGTCTGTCGCTTATTTACGACAATTTTTTAGCAATCGTCTGATCAGTTTACGTTGTGAACCTGAATTCCCGCCAAGATTACCAGATTTGACTATTCTAGATAACTTCATTTTTCCACATTTGAAGAACATCATTTTTGAAATGTCAGTGCACACACTTGCTGAGTTGCAAAACCTAATAATTGAAGAATATTCCGCCTGAAATGCTATGGAAGATATTTGAAAATATGAAAAGGCATGTAAACTTGTGGTGGCTATTTGCAACATCTCATGTGATAAATAGAAAATAAAACATAAATACACACATACATACATAGGTACAAAACATTACATTTAAAATAACGCTAAGCTTGATGACATAAGTAGTGTCACAATTTGACAAGCTGATTAGTTTACATATCAATATAAGTTCAATTATACTATCGATGAATACACACAGTACGTTCAGAATTCCAAAGCAACTTTTTATCTAAATAATATTTGCTCATATGGTACATGTGCAATGTGAAGTCGGGATATTCGAACGAGATCGATATAGGCAAAGTCGTTGGAATGCATTTAGCAAATTTGTCCGATATATCGTGCGATTGTTGAGCAATATTCGTCGAACATGGTGAAAGTAGAATATCGAAAAACGTACGGACAAGCAGCCTTGTCGAAAATTGATGAAGAGATGCTACGATAATGTCATGATGTAGTTCATCTTCTCAGCAACTGGTGGTATGATGACGTTTATTGGCTAGTGGTCTATCAACCCGTCATGCGTGTATTAACACCTGAACATGAAATATAGATCGGCAACTCTCGCTAAATTTTTCGGAATAAATTAGCGCCAATGCTGCATTAGTTTAGAAATAACATTCAAACGCGGGCTTTTTAAAAATTTTAAACGCAGATAGGATTCTACAGATATTTGTAGCGCCTGTAAAATTATCTGTAAATTTGTAAGCATTATCATATATGGTTACAGATTTACAGAGAACTTTACATTACGCTACAAACATGCAAAGTGTTCAATTAATATTTTCAGTACGCATAAGCTTCATAATCAACTGTCAACTAGATTGACAAGCCGATGATTGCTATTATCCTATTATCTACCAAAGATTGAATGATAATGGCAATTCACCGTATTGTCGATACAATTCTTCCAAATAAATTCAAACTCGTGTAGCAAAAGAAGAGTCCAATAGTTTGCATATCTGTTTACTACGCCATCGTTCTCACATATCATTGAACATATTGAACTTTAATTTATAACATACTAGCAATGTTGTTGGAACACTTCTTGCCTGTTCTGCCTGCTTTGCGCAAGGAGTCAATCATTGAAAAACTGCTGAAGCGGATATCACAAAATCTGTAGTTCCAATCAGTTCCAATTCACTTTGGTTACATCCATGTTGTAGACTTTCAGTCCCTACTCTCTTAAACCAACAGTTATAAAGCTTAAGCTTTAACAGCAAACTTAATTCTTCTACAAAACAATTTTTTTCTATAAGATTTAAAAACGCTGTCATTTCGTATTTTTATGATGTTTGATGTTGTATCAACGCGTTTTGACATGCAAACGTCAAAACTGTATGTCAATACATTCTATGAGAACAGATGTGAAATTAGGTTCACAGCTGGTGGCGCTAAAGCAGGTGTAGTTTGGAACTATTAAAAATTTTGACCTTGGGTATATTAGTGGACCCCCCGTGATGGTGGTTGTGGAAATGTAAAGTAGATAAGGCATATCTATATCTATTCTACATAATTATCACTAGTGCTAATAACATTACCAGGCACTCCTGTGGACACTAAATGAATATCGATAGGGAAAGACCAATTACATATATCCTCAAATTCGGAGCAAACAACTTGAGTTTGGCCTTCATTCTTTCCTGATATAATTTTCCAATTGTTACCTAAATACAAGACAATTTAGGTTATTAATTATATATATGTAATGTAATAATAGTATAATATTTATGTATGTGCTATAATAAATTGCCGTACACATGCATATGTGCCTAGCCTATTTCGATAATGTAAATTAATATATAGCAACAGGTTCAGCAGGGCAAATGCCAGTGTACCTAAGCTGTAGTATATGGGCGAGTGTCAAATCAGAATATGCCGAATGTTTATTAAACTTTGTGCTACAAAGTTTGGTGCTGCAAAAATAACTACTTCGTAGAACGTGTAAATAATACAAAAAGAACTAATTATTGAATGCTTTGTTACAATATTATGTAGGTACATATTAAATATATCCGAATCCATTGATGATGAAGCAACAAGACTAGTGGTTACAAAATTCTGCAATGAAATTGAGGGTATATTTTTCCTGATTTTAATAGTTTATACGGTTCCTCGTATCTGTTTGGGATTTAGTGCGAGTACGATTCATAACTCCAACACCAGTATTTTTTTTTATTTTTTAGCTGATACTATACTAATCCTATATACCGTTCCGATCGCTGGCTTCAATAGCCAGTGATCGGAACGGTTTGCATGGGATGTATACTTATGATCTAGTACTGTAACGTGAAAAGTTAACGTGCCAGTAAAGTAACCACACAATGTAGTCAGACGTTTTCGTCGCCAAAACACACTACAGCATGTTGTATCAGCATATTATGAATCCTAAGTTGATATTCGAAAAATCGAGTGCTCTACAGTTGCTATAGCAGTTTTTTAAGAAAAAATCGAATAACTACAACACGCCCAAATCAAATTGCAAAAAGTGAAGGCATCTATAGCGCTTAGCAATAGTAGGTAAATCCAAATATGTAAAAATATCCAGAGTGCTCAATTAAAAATAGCAAAGTAGGTGGTAACTTCCGGTATAATCGGAAGCACTAGAAATCTAAAATATTTTAATTGAAAAGAACACAATCGCTTTTAAATAATTTTGAATTTTCAAATTTAAACAACCCCATAAACTTCTAATGAAATGTCTCGCTGAGACACTCCTGTATATACATATAGTTTGGGGTAATTGTCTCTACATAATTCTATATAGAATTTTTTCGTCTCACTAATACGCAAGAAATTATTGTCTAATTCATTTCTAGAAATTCGTCTCTAAGCAAAATATGTAGTTTCGAAAGTAGCCTGGATAGTGTAGCATGAATTTACATAAACATAAATAAGAACCTACATGAGAAACTCATAATCTACACCTTTGACACACTTTCTTGTTTCGTCGTAGTTACGTGCAACAGCAAAATATGAAAAGATAAATTAGTATTTTGGTGTAGTTACTTTCATATTAGCCGAGATATTAGGCTTTCTTTGTGACAGGGCCGGGAACATGCCAGCCTCGCCGACCCCCGCATTTCGAGATTTTGAGTATGTTATAATTTTGTGCTTATTTTGTGCCGCTTCGTCCCGCTACAAGAAAATTTTATGCTTTTTCATATTAACCGATGAGATATAAGACTTTCTTTTTGGCGGGGCAAGGGACATGCCGCCACACCTCATTTTGAAATTTTGAGTAAACTATGCTATAATTTTGTGCTTATTTTGTGTCGTTTTGTGCTGCAAAAAGAAAGATTTTAAAATCCTGCGATGTTATTAATCGATTTTTAAGCCATGATATCTGAATCCAAAAGTAGGTACTCGTGACAAACTAATTTTACGCTTCAAAAAAATTATAAATTCACGATAGATATACATACATACATATGTTGCAGCAACGCTAATCAATAATTACGCATTTGGTATGTTTACTCAATCTTAACTTTAACTTTAAAGGTTGCGTGACTACACCCAAATTTATAGTTTATTATTAAGGCTACGACGGTGCTTGGACTTTCGATTCCAGCACATTTATATTGTACTTAATCTTTCACTTATTGGAAGTTCATTTGATATATAAAATCCACGAAATGAAACAAGATCGATTACGTTACGTATGATAATTAATAATAATGAAAATGTTGCTTACCGCATTGTAAACTCCATCTGCAAAATATGCTTTGCTTCGGAAAATCTTTTCCACTAACTATTTGTCCAAATATATGTACCTCTGCCATGCAAATTCAATCAATAATTTGTGTAAGTACCTTGATTACATTAAATACTTGATTGATATAAAAATTAGTTGAAGACAATGAACATGGAATCATGAATCCTTCTGTAATTTGTTGACAACTATTTTCAGTTGCCTAGCAACGTACAACTTGGTAGACGACGTGCATGATTTTATCCGTATTTCATCTTTCCGTTAATTGATTAGATTTTTTATGAACAGGTGTTACGTATCTCACAATAAAATAATTTCTAATATGGTACATATGTTATAAATTTAATTGCGTTTTATTTATACATTACATGAGAAGTTTATTATAGGTTTATCCAAAATTCTGAAAAATAGAATTAATTTCATTTACGCACGCGCAGGAAAATACGAATTGTGTTGTTTTCAAGATGGCCGTAAAAATTATCGGTGTATTCCGCATCTATAAAAGTAAGTGTTAAGGCGATAAGTAAGTTTAAAAATTGAATTGTAAAAGTGGTAAAAATAAAGAAATTAGTTTTTATCAGAAGACTAAGGTGATTGACATTTTGTCACGTAAATATTTTATATATTCTCTGTCAAAGGGGTTATATCTAACTGGAAAAAAACGTTACATTCTGTCATTTACAAAAATTTAAAAGGAGGTAAGTCAATCCAAAACATGTTATCTACACTTTTCTTTTATCCAACTTAATGAAATTGTGGTAGAAATTGTTTCTTATAGTGTATACTTTCATTTTCCATATAAAATGTTTTAGATTTTTAATTGTACAAACAGTGTAAATTATCAAGCAGTATGCGTAGAAGAACTTCAGTAGTATCTTCAGAAGAAGGCCCACCCCGTAAAAAAAATTCTGGTAATAATAACACCCCAACTATAGATATTAGGCCAGGTGAAATATTAACGGATTTATCTGGAAAAAAATGGAAATTAGGCAAAGCTATAGGCATCGGAGGTTTTGGAGAAATATTCCTCGCATCAGATAATATTAATGATGTTTCGAAAGCTTCATCTAATTATGTAGCAAAAGTTGAAACTCATTCAAATGGTCCATTATTTGTTGAAGTAAATTGCTATTTACGTATTGCAAAAAGACACATGAGTAAGTAACATTTATGCATCTGTTGTAGTATGTATAATGAATAAAGATAACATAATTGTATGAAGTGCCTTTTTTGGAGCTTATTTATGTTTACTTCTAGTAACAATGGGCATAATTCAATGACTTTTATTTAAAATTTAATGATTACAGTAACTCAAT
>SMLS01063334.1:0-13310 GCA_004785975.1 Popillia japonica
GAGAGGGTAACAAGCCAAATTATTGAAGACGTTGCACAGTGAAGCATTAATTTCTGGAAAATAAGATTGAAATTGAGTGGTTGTGGACCAAACCGTAGACAGGGATCAAGCATCATATTCCTGGAAGATAATGCGATCTTAACTAATTAGTTGTGATGGAATTTAACAGTGTTAGAGGAATAGAACCACCAGCATTTAGGTAAACAGTCAATAAAGCAACTCATCCGATCGGTACAACACAAAAATCCGCCCTCTTTTTCATCGTCTTAAGACGAGAGCTCCATAGAAATAAAAAACTTTACGTAGTCGTAAGATCAAAGCTAGTACCTATCCATAACGCCATCCCACCCACCACATTGTAAAAAAATTCTTTAGAGCAACAGTGGATTGGTCAAGCAAACAAGAACAGAAAATGAAAAGTTAGTTCAAATTTTCAATTTTTTTTATTTTTAGAGCCAAAAACGTAAGTTTAATGCAAAGACAACAAGAGTTACATTAATTACATTTCTATGCATCTCCATACATTGCAGCCTAAAAGACTGATTGTGCCTATTTCAACTTCCAGTAGTAACTTTTTATGTGGCAAACGTTATAATCACACAGAACCTACGGCATTACTTCCTCATCCGAGAAGAGCGCATATCTCCTCATTTTTATCCGATTTACCTAAGATACATATTTAATAAAACATAATTTTATAATATCTCCATAAAGGAAAGTCTAATGGCCTCAGATCAGAGGATCGTGCTGTACATTCCATCGATTCTCGCCCCCCTATCCACTAATTTGGAAATATTCGGTTGGGGTACTGCCTAACATTGATTTGGTAATGGGACGAGGCCCTATTTAGCTGAAACCATATCATATTGCTTGGAACTTGCTGAGTACAGTGTGTCAAAGTTGGCACGACATTATTCTGAAGCAGTGCTAAATAATTATCGCCATTGAAGTTGTCATCAATGAAAAAGGGAGCTATAATATAGCCACTAACATTTCCTATGGAAGCATTTACATTTTCATGGTATTGCATGTGTTCTTCTATAATCCAAAAAGGCCAAAAAATGGTAATTTTGACGATGAGCATGAGTGTGAAGTGTAGAGGTGCGCTTATCAAAAAGATTCCAAGAACTAGAATTGTTGTGGCCATGTGACGTCATGCACAAGACCATGCGGAATTCGGTGCCTCAATCTTTATCCATCGTTTTTTAGTGGCTACTAGTTACTATTAATGGCAGTAGTAACGCAAAGAATCAAAATCAATTCCCAACCAGATGAGCTGGTGTCAAAGCCCACCAAAGTCCATCTACTTTCAGAGCCATCTATGCTGCCTTCAAACTAACTGCTCTATAAACAAGATAAGATGGCTTCTAAACTAGTTCTCAACTAGATAAGCTGTTTTCTAAACCACCCCTCACTGATGTAAGCTTCCATCAAATCTACATATGTCAAAACCGGAAAAGCTATTTTCTAGGACAGTAATCAACGAGATAAGTTGCTTTCAAAGCCAAATAGCTCAAAATCACATAGACTGGCTTCTAAACTTCCTAAACTGCTTTAAAAACTAATCTTCACACAGCTAATGAAGTCATAAGCCTTACCCTAGGAAATATTTACAACATGCAATTATAAATATGCCTATAGGAAATATGCTATTGGCATAGCTACAAGCCACACATCCATTTTGTTGTCCTTATAAAGAATGTCTGGCGTAGTTCCACAAGAAAAGTCAATAAACTATGTACCTAATAATAATGTACAAACCAGTAATATAGAAATTTTTGGTGAGCAACTTCCTAGTTTGGTTGGATTAAAGATGATATATAATCATCTCTACTAGACCATATTAATTAAGAAAATACGATTAACATTCTAATCGGACAATTTTATTAAATAATATTCAAATTTATAACGAAACTGGTAGGTAGGCATAAATCAATGGTGATAAGATAATATACTGCCACCACAACAAACTCAAGGTTCTCCTCAAATTTCCAACACATCACATAGCAACCTATAAATATTTACCTTGCTTCCATCTAGTCATTTTTTAACTCGATTTAATTAAATACTTGTAGGAACAGTACGTGCGGCGAAACTTCCAAATTTTCCAAATAACGTTTATGCAAATATTCCTCTGAATTTCGCATTGTTTACTTTCTCATTTGACAAACACAAACACGAAGCTACTGAACAATGTTTGCTAATATGGCGGGGAAGCCCGGGTATCCGTAATGTATGCTGTCGTATATAATACAGGACGTACATGTTTCAAGATTTACGCTCACTTGATTGATTAATATAGATTAATTATCTCAGTTATAATAATTATTGCTGTTGACTGTTAAAGAGAAAACAAGCGCTGTTATGATGAACTGCTTTGTGGGAAATAATAGGATATTATAAAATCCGTTGATATATGTATGTATGTATGTACACAATACATACATATATCATACATTTATTACAAGATTATCATGTAGAGCTGTCACAAAATATAAATGTAATATTTTCAACAATTAGCCAATTTTGTTCAACTATCACAATCTTTGCTCGTGTAATTATTTATAACCTAAAAACTCTCTAATAGATACGCCAAACCTGCCAAAAGTGAAGTTTCATGCTAAGCAACGTGTGAAACAATTACTCTTCTTAAAAGCATTCTCCCAATCTGGCTGCTACAGATCCTACAGATAGTGAGTGGCTTCTTTGTTACTCTGACATGACGGCAACAAATTTCCTCTTGTGAATGTGCATGAAAAGTAAAATATATTAATCGCCTATAAATTTTAGAAGAGTTAAAGAAAATGTTCGTTAAAGAAATTGCTCAAATGCCTACTGATATAGTGGTTAAAGTAGAGTTAGCTATAATCTGGTTTATCGTGGCCAAAACATATGAGTAAGAGACAAAATAAGACAGGGTGACACAAGGCAAGACCTGACGTGAAATAACGTGAAAGGACAAACATGGCGTAATTGGGTGACAGAATGCATTGACAGGGTGATAGAGGGCATGACAGGACAGATCAAGATGACACAAGACGTGAGAGAGTTTTACAGGATGACACAGGGGATTACAGAGCAAGACAGGATGCCACAAAATCTTGACAGAGTGATACATGGAATAAGGAGCTGCCACAGAGGCTTGACAGGGTAAGGCAGGACATGAAAACGCTTGACAGGGTAACACATCTGGCGTGAGAGGGTTTGTCAAAGCTTTTCAGGGCGTTCGAGAAGAACACACAGCGTGACAGGTCAAGGGAAAGTGCCACAGGGGGACACAGGGCGTGAGAGAATTTGACATATAACACAGGTAACTACAGAACAAGACAGAATGCCACAGAACCTCTTAACAGAGTGATACATCGAATGAAGACGTGCCACAGAAGATTGACAGGGTTACACATGGAATGAGGAGCAGCCACACAGGCTTGAAAAGGTGACACAAGACCTGAGAACGTTTAACAAGGTGACACAGAGCGTAACACTCCAAGATGGAGTGGCACACGACATATGAAGACTTGACAGAGACATAACTAGCTAACACAGGGCGTGAGAGACGGTCTCATAATATAAATCGTAGCATGACGCCTGGCGTGAGACGACTTGTGAAGGCTTGTCAGCGCGTCCCACACAGCGTGACAGCTCAAGAGATGCCAGAGGGTGACACAGAGCGTGATAGGGCTTGACTAGGCCAATGCTTCCTAGGCTGACGGGGCGTAATAATGCAAAACAGGCTGACACAAGGCAATACATGGCGGATCATGACGTGAAAGGACAAAGCATAACTGGGTGACAGAATGCATTAACAGGGTGATAGAAGGCATGACCGCATGACAGGACCACAGGACAAATTAGGATGACACAAGACGCAAAAGAGTTTCACAGGATGATACAGGGGATTACAGAGCAAGACAGAATGCCACAGAATCTTGACAGAGTGATACGCGGAATGAGGAGGTGCCAGAGAACATTAAGAGGGTGACACATGGAATGAGGAGCTGCCACAGAGGCTTGACAGGGTAACACAGAACATGAGAATGCTTGACCGAGTGACATATCTGACGTGAGAGGGTTTGTCAAAGCTTTTCAGGGCGTTCGAGGAAATCACACAGCGTGACAGGTGGTGACAGGTCAAGGTAAAGTGCCACAGGGTGACACAGGGCGCGAGAGAATTTGACATAATAACACGGGTGACTACAGAACAAGACAGGATGCCAGAGAACCTTAATTACATGGAATGAGGAGGTGTCACAAAAGATGGAAGGGTGACACATGGAATGAGCAGCAGCCACAGAGGCTTGACAGGATAGCACAGGATCTGAGAATGCTTGACAAGGTGATACAGAGCGTAACACTCCAAGATGGGGTGACACACGACATATGAAGACTTGACAGAGACATAACTAGGCGTGAGAGAACTTGAGAGGGTGTCATAGTATAAAACAAAGCAGGATGGGATAACACTGGGCGTGAGAGGACTTGTGAAGGCTTGTCAGGGCATCCCACACAGCATGACAGGTCAAGATAGAGTGCCAGAGAGTGACACAGGGCGTGAGAGGGTTGACAAAGACAATGCTTCCTAGGGCGACGGGGCGTGATGGTGTATAACAGGCTGCCACAAGGGTTTGACAGTGCAAGACAGGCTGCCAGAAGGGCTTAACGCAAGGAATGACAGAATGTCACATGGCGTGAAAGGTTTTGACATAACACAACAAACAGGCACAGAATCTGATGGGGTAAAACGTTACATATTTACAGTTTTTTAGTTGCAAGTTGAAAACAAATGTTGCAAAAGGTCCATACTCTTCATGGATAGTATGCTAGCTTAAATATATTACAGTTATTCAACGATTGCTAGTTCAGTTGGGGGATTGTTAGGAGCGCTTTGAGTTTTATTTTCCGATCACCATTTTGTCAGGGTCTTTGAGAATCGTATTACACTGACCAAGAATTTAAATAAAATGGTACTGCCTTCACTAGACCAGTTTTACCTCAAAATTACACGATTTCATTTCAAATAGCATACGAAACAAAGAACAAATATCCCTACCATTATTATTGCTTACAAAGACAGAAAAAACTGTCAGTGAAATTTAACTTTTCCCGGCGAAAAATAAATTCGTTTCCTCTTTTTTATTCGCCTCGTAAAACCAAAAAGACAAACAGAATCTTATTGTTAGTACAACAATCCTCAATTTATGTTCATCATCAAAGTCCCTCTATAACCCTAAATAACTCAAACGGAGAATACACACACACACAGTACCTTCATAATAAGGGTTGAAAAAAAGGGTTCCGTTAATACCGGAGAGACGAAAAGTTATACGACCGTACCCCTTTTTGCATATCCGACAACGGCGATAATCGTTCAAAATCCTTCCCGACGACGTGGCGGTTCACGGACTTTTTGTGGACTTTTTAGCGTGCAATTTTTTATCATTAACCCGTATAGCCGTCGCTGCCCGCACATGCACATTTATCACCGTGGCAGTCGCTAAACTTTCGTAATAATAACCCCTCACCGCGCCGATGTGATCTCAGCCTGTCGGTTGAGAAAATTTAACCAGTCCCCTCCTCCCTCCTCCACTCGTTTTCTTTCACCACCTTATGGACGCTCGGTGGCGAAACTTTTGCTCGTAAAATAATTACCGGAACGTTTAAAGCAACGAGTATAATAGAATTAAAAAATAAAAATTTGCATTCACCACATCTCTCACGGTTGCTTTGGAGGTAGGTAGCGAAGTTACTCGAGTCAAGGTACCTAATATTCGCGGACATGGTAAATGGTAACTAAGCGAGTTGTAGCTATGTACCTTTTTGCCAGCTTAATTCAACGCTCGAGTTTTAAAAATTTAATTAAAAGCGCGATATCGCGATGAAAGGCGACTATGTAGTCCGGTGCAGAACGTTGAAGATTGAATACTTTAAGAACATGGCACGTTAAAAAGCGTAAAATGCAGGAGTTGTGGTTGTTTTTAGCGTTTTAAAAAGTAATTCCGGAGAACAATTCCGAATTAGCATATTTCGATGTAAATTACCGGCTATGCATATGGTTTAAAAAAATTCTGACAACTTCATTAGAATGAGTCGTTATATTGCCCAAAATAACTAGTAGATAAGTTTTAATAAAATTTGCATTTTTAGCCAAACAAGAACGCAATTATTCTGGGCCAGGGGCTTGGGTTACTCACAAGATAGGCCATTTTAATTTGCAACTTCATATTCCCATTAATATTATTAATAATAGTAATAAAAATAATAATAATAGAATTAAGATAAACTGTGAAGCACATCCTTAATTGGAAAGAACCCAATTGTGAATGCCTCCACGCATACTGGGACAGAAAATTCTCCTAAATACACCAGAAACTTGTAGAGCTGTACAAGAAAATATTAGAAGAATCTACTTAAAAATGTTCTCCAACACCTCACTAACACTGCCACTAACACTGCTAATAGTGTTAGTGTTAGTTTCAGTGTTAGTGTGGTGTTGGAAAAAATTTTCGAGTAGATTTATCTCGAATCCACAGCTCCAGGTACAAAATCGCAGAAGAACCAGAAAGAACACCTAACTTTATGACCAGCGACATAACCTACCTCATCTCGAAGAGCAAAACCAAGAACGATCCTTCCGAATATGGACCACCACACATATCTGCTTGTAATATATCAAAAACTTACATACCTCCATCTTGTCCAAGAAGATTTATGGCCAACTGGAACAGAAGAACCTATTATATGAAGAGCAGAAAGAAATGCAAAAAAAAATGGTCAAAAGGATATAAGCAGCAACTGACTACTGATACGGTAACAATGGGAAACCTTAAAACTGAGACACGACCACCGAACTGAGGAAATAGGTGACATAAATATACGAAGAGGCATATACTAGGGCGACGCTCTTAACTCTCTGTGGTTCTGTGCTTCCGTCTAGCCCTTAGGCCTCCAAAAGCTATCCTCGACAGCCACAATAAAGAATACAAATTTGATCAAGCGT
Source organism: Popillia japonica (assembly GCA_004785975.1). Classification (NCBI taxonomy): domain Eukaryota; kingdom Metazoa; phylum Arthropoda; class Insecta; order Coleoptera; family Scarabaeidae; genus Popillia; species Popillia japonica. Next base: position 6,998 of record SMLS01063334.1, read on the forward strand.
GCAACGGCATTAGCTATCTGCTGTGTACAGATAGGAAGGAAAAATCTAAATAACTTGATATAAACATGAAATTATGGATGGTATGAAGTTTGGACTGGATAAGTGTAAGATAAATGCAATAGTACAGTTGACAACCTCACGAGGGCCACGACATCGCAAATAAAGAACAAATGATAGAAGCACTAAAGATCAAAGACAACCAAGAACAATCTACCAGAAGAGTATAAGCCAAAAATTGCATACACTATTAAGAACAAGAACATATGGGATTATTGCTTGGATTCACACAGAACTGAAAACCCCTATTAGACATCTTGACGAGAACAAAGTGCACTAAACACCACTCAGTAAGTGTGATCCAAAGGTTTCATCTTCCCAGATGAATGGTACGAAGAGGAGTCTCAGTAATGATGGCACAGAACCATAAACAAATTCAAAACCAAAGGAACTATTTTAAGGAAAGATGCAACGCAAGCAATTTAAACAGGTAGTATGAGGAAGTGCCACAGAAGATTGACGGGAATGAGGAGGTGTTACAGAGGCTTGGCAGGGTGATATATGCCATGAGAGCGCTTGACAGGCTGACACAGATCGTAACACTGCAAGATGGGGTCACACACGACAGGTATGTAGCAACCTAACACGAGGTGTGAGGGAACTTGAGAGGGTGTCATAATATATAACAGCATGATGGAATAACACCTGGCGTGAGAGGACTTGTCAACGCTTGTCAGGGCGACAGCATGACATGTCAGGAGGGAGTGCTAGAGGGTGACACAGAGTGTGAGAGGGCTTGACAGGGCATCCTGGGATGAGAGGGCGTGATAGTGCAAAACAGGCTGCCACAAGGTCTTGACAGTGCAAGGCAGGCTACCAGAAGAACTTGGCAGTGAAGCTCCGGGCGGTCACATAGTGTGAAAAGTTTTGATACGGCACAACAGACAGGGACAGGGTCTGATAGTACTCAGATTCTCGAGTGGAAGACGGACGATACCTAACGTAACTTGCGAGCCTATTTTGAGTGAAGTGTAGACAGTGATATGAAGAAATAGAAGGGGTTATGGTCGCCAACCAAGATCAAGTACTACCAACCAAGTGCTATAGACATGACATCATGCACCAAAATGCAGATGACAAATGCAGCACTATGCAAAGAAAAGCTGGAGACGGTCGACCACATTATCGAAGCTGTACATAGCTGGCTGCATAGAGGCATAGCAACGTAGCCAAACTGATCCAACACTGGAAAAGAATCCATATTACAAATTTATTTCTGAAGACTTGATAAAAAATGAAGAGAGCAAACTATTATGGAACTGGTGTGTGACGAGCTAGTACCAAGTAACGTCCCAGATACCCTGCTGGTACTCAAACAGAGGAAAGAAACGATCGTCATTGACATCACCATTCCATAATATCGACAAAAAAAAACACCGAGAAGATAAGAAAGTACTTATCCCTCTCCGAAGAACCATGAAGAATATCGAACCGAAACCAAGACAATCTCGAAAAGCTACAGATAGCTTCAGGCCTAGTTGGCCAATAAGTCTCTCCAAGTCTTTTGACAGAGCTGGCAGCAAACTGATAGACTTAAAATCGGAAAACGTTAGAGAATCACTATTTTATTAAACTTTTTTATTGAAAGGATTGTTCATCAAATCAAAAGCATCTCGTCCGACGTATTTAAATAAAACTTGAATAATATTAACTTCCAATACTCTAGTTATGATAGTTCTATTTATATCGCAAATACCGTCAAGTTGTAGTGTACTGTGTAGACTACAAAGAAAATTCGCAGATATTAAATCGATGAACATCAATTTCCGTCTCACGTCGCCTCAGGGGACGAACCAAACACAACTCTCGCTAAGGAAAAATTGATAATTTCTCCCCGAAGAAAAACGAACGGTTGGATTACGCTAGAGCTACGTAATTTTCCTGTCACGCTCTTTAATATTTTCATGTCGTACTTTTCCTATTTTTCCGACCGCCGTCCGTTCTTTTTTTTTGCTGTAATCCGTAGGAAAGGAGTAAATAAATTGAACTTCCTCCATCGTCGGGCATCTAAGAACAAGCTTCGTGACCCACTTCGGTGTTCTCGAACATTATAAATGGATTTTCTTGGCCTATATATTTACTCGCAACTTTTGAGTGGTCGGAGAACGTTGATAAAGGACGAAATAATGCTCTGAGATTATTTCTGGGGAAGCAAAACGGGGAAGTAATATGAGTTTCTCACACACTGAGTTGCTTGTGTGAGAATATGTGTCTCTGTAAACAATCTAAGGGAGCAATAGCTATATTGCTGTATATTACAATTCGATGGGGATATGATCGAAACCACACCCGAAAAAGCAACGATCAAATTTAGTGAAACCAATCACTAGAAGAAACGGCATAACTTATCTAACATGATTATTATACTAAACACTCTCAATTTGATAGACCCCATACAGAGGTATTTTGGTGACATTGGAACTAGGCTATTAGAGCACCCACTAAGAACGAATTCGAATGTCAAATAAGAACCGTGAATCTGGCGAGCATACGAGCTCTAGGGATAGTACTCGCATTACCGTATACCTGGCATGTCCAATAGTAAGTGAAAACCAGTGAAAACGAATTGAATAGCATGTATTCATATTGAATCCGTCAATAGTAGTTCAAGGATATTGCCGACATCAGTAAATTATAAAGTCAATAACATTTAGTCATTCGTTTACACAAACTGTAAATAAATAAATAAATATATACAGGATCGTATATAAAGGTGATATACATGGTGTTGTATATAGGCTAGTGTATACATGGTGTAGATAAATTATTTCTTGCGAATTTGTCATATATATGTGTCAAAATATTGTTGAAATCCATGCTTATCCATGAAAGGAAATACTTAAGTAATTTTTCGCAAGAAAGTTGCGATGATTGTCAAGGTGTAACAGGGTAGCAAAAATGAGTGAGCATTAGATACTGAGAGTGATTCATGTCAAACTCTGATAGTTGCAAACAAAGCCACTTCGCATTTGGAATGCATTTATTAGTACAACAATGTATGGTAGGATATATGGTAGGATTTGGTAACATGATGACACTCACCTCAGTAGCAAAACAGTGTGAAACTGTTCTATATTTGTATAAACCTAAACATAAACCATATGGACCTAAATTTATAGTCCAAGCTAAAATTTGAGCTGATATTTGTGCACAACTTGCGCAATAGTGACACATTTGTGGTGCATAATTTAACCTCATCTGTCAAAATCTGGTCTCAAGCATAAAGACAACTTTAAACGCGAATTTTAGTCGTTACAGTTCTTTTGATGCTTGAGCAAGTGATTCTGGCAGACGGAGGTGTCAATACAATGAAAACGTATAAAAATTACTTACTTAAACGTGCACATAAGCTTGCAACTTCGAACTTTGTGCTAAAGTATAAAATTTATTGAAACAAACATGAAAGACAACAGGACTAAGTTTGGAAGCTTTAAAAAGCCGAAGTAAATTAGTTTATGTATCATTTAAACGAGAAAAGTGTTAATAAATATTAGTAGAATAAGTCAGAACAGGAGAGACTTAAATTTTAAAAATATGGAGAAAATTCTAATATATTTCTGATATCTATATTTAATTAGAGAGGTAAATAAACATCATTGTTAGAAGATATAGCATTTCCAAGCTGCTATTAGAAGCAGCTAAGAGTCTATTAAATGTATTCGAGTTTATAAAACGCCTTTTTATGTAACTTCGATCCAGAATGAGAAGGAGTGATTCAAATACCGCGCCAAAACGCGGTTCACACAGCTTAAAATAATTTAGATACATAAGTGACTAATATACCTAGATTTTATTAAGAAGAACGGGAAAATATTATAACAATGGAACAAAAACAAAACATTAAGATGTTATACTTGCATACTAAAAAGTAAACAAATGTGGCCGATAGCACATACACTATTTTCGATATTGATCTTGCGTACGTAAGAGCCAATGATATCACTCGAAAATAAGTACCTTTTTGGCGCTAAATTTGAATGATTCCTTCTTATTCTGGAACGAAGTTTATCATATTTATAAGAGCACAATTACACTACAACATTATTTCAAGTTAGACTTATGTAAGTGCCTACAATTTTCCTGAACTTTGGAACGGAAAGTAGTAGTGCTTGCCTTCTCTAGAGACAAATTTAACAGTTCCAGGTATAGATTTGCTTTGTTGTTTGGAGTCACAATTCTGCTGGAAGAAATTACCAAATTTATATCTCATTTTATATGATTTTTAGACTTCCTTACTATTCTTCCAAGGTGTGGCTTTGCTATGAAACAATAATTAATTTTAGAGTGCCAATAGCATACTTTTCTATTTTTACAGACGTGATATAACATATGAAACCTAATCTACCATAAAATTTAATTAAATCTTCTGTCTGGTTTAATATAAATTCGACTGTTTCATCTTCAAACTGTGTTTTGAAACCATCAAAATAATATTATATTATATGTATCTTTGGCGGAGCATATTCTTAGCAGCCTAAACAATTACAACTAGATCCATCGTAGTTTAATTTCAAATGCAAAGCTACCAAAACTATAGTCTAACATAATCTACACCATCATCATACAACACCGCTTTAAGTTCTTTATCAGCCAACTATCTTTGAGACATGATTAGAGGTTCAAAACATTTTTAACAGGTGTGGTAACTTCAAAAGTGTCAATGCAATTCTTTTTATTTCTGTGCAGCCACTGTGTTCCTGAGTAGTCAATATTAGTGTAAATAATATTGAGCAGCAGTTACTAGCCATGCTCAATTAGCTAGGCTGAGAAATATAGAAGATCACATTGTAACAAATAATATTGTATCAAAACCTAGAAAACGCATATTTAGAAGCACGCACAAACACACAAAAATAGCTGCAGTTCAAGGAGGAATACAGCTTGAAGACCACTGCAAGTGCACCCATTACAGATACAAATATCTCTAGAGCATAATTAATCTACTCTATAACTTAAGATAGTAAAAACAAAGATTCGCTTGAATACAGCATATGCACAACATAAAGAAATTAATTACTAACGTTCCTGTACTTTCCTATTAAAAGCTTAATAGAATTTATAATACCTATCTCCTCCAATTAAATAAATCCGCTGGTTCCAAATTCTGTAACATTTCCCTTGATTTAATTTAAACAAACAACTCTTGCCAAAAATAGAGTTGAACGTCTCTCGAGTACAATTTTCATCTGCGCCCAGCAACACGGCAGTTAAAAGAAAAACTCGTACCGTTTCTAATTTAGACGGATCCTAAATCCTTAAAACGCAAGAATATCGCACACTCAGGACCGTGGCTCGTTATAATTTAGGTCGACGTTAGATGCCAGCGCCGGCATTGAGAGCAGCAACTGAGTAGTACGATTCAACTGGTATTGCAGCAACCAGCGATAATTCTCAGACAGGGAAAAGTCACGAAGTTTGTGCTCCGAGCTCAAGGCGGCAGGTTCGATCATTACATCTTCCACACGTTCCTAGCAGGGTAAGTAAGTAAATAGGAAAAAAGTTTAGTATTTACTGTACGGCTTTTACGAAACGAAAGAGAGCGGAGAAGGATGGGAAGCGCAATGTGAGGAAGTAAAACTAGCGTTAGCTCGGAAAATGGAGGAAAAGGAAAGAGGAACTAAAAACATGGAATTCGCAGTCATTAAACAGCATTCCTCGAAAGTTTTCTTATCGCTTTTCTAGGCGGTATCGGATCATAGGACTTTTAAACTGAGGATTCCTTAAAATGCGTCCTCTTTCTCTGTCTTAGCTTGGATATACGGAAGGTCAATTGATTTTCGAAAATTACAGTTATAATATTATTATAAAAAATGGAAATTAAGGAACCCAAACAGCCCATATGGTTTGATATTCTGCTTAACTTCCACTTAAACTTCCCTTCAAAATATTTTTTTAAACTTACCAGAATTTCTATCATAGATTCCGACGTTCAAGGTTTTTCGAAAAGCCACATCTTTATCTATTTATCAATTTAGAGAAGATATATCGTAAGAATGAGGCTACCACTTAGATACCTACTCGTATGGATATCAACCCCTCCCAATTAAATGATATCGAAGGCTTCCACGGCCCGAGTCTCTATAATGAGGGTTTCCGGGTGTTGACCGTGTCATGATTAGTAAAATATATACAGTACAAAATAAAAATAAAATGCACAAGATATACAATAACTCGACGTTTCGCCACTAATGTAAGCGGCTTCTTCAGGAGCAAAAGAGGTTAACTGGGTGGGTACCAGAAGGTCACGGTAACTCGA
>SMLS01063335.1:0-45070 GCA_004785975.1 Popillia japonica
ATTATTATTATTATTATTATTATTATTATTATTATTATTATTATTTTATTGTTATTATTTATTATTATTATTATTGTTCAATAGTGCTGTTATTATTATTATTAATATATGATTATTCACCATGAATGTAATGCTTAATGTAGTGCTTAATAGAAACAACCACATCAGCTATTGGAGCATTAAAAATCCTAGATTTATTATTGTAAATAATAGCGAAATATAAATCTTCTCTAAATATTATTTTCAATGTTAAATTGCTTGACTGTGTATAGTCCTTCCAAATCTGTTTAATTTGTTAAATAAATCAATAAAGTGGAATAAGAAATAAACTTGTTATAGCCTCTAGAAATGTTTGCGGATCATTTTTTAAATGGGTTCTATGTGAACATAGAATCTTTTCGAATAAATTAGTTCTATTACCACTTCTTACACATGACCACTGAAATCTTTGGATATTTAAAGAATATTCCATATTATTTTACAAAATTTTCAAGTTCAGGTTCAAAATTCAATTGAAATTAACTTCTACAAAAGTTTTTCTTTACCTATAGTGGGTGTAACTGCAGTGGCTTCTATAGCTCTATTGTTTGTTGGTCTAGCACTGCAGCCCGCCCTGTATATTTTGAGTATTTTCAGTATGTGAATGTTGATTTTAGGTTTCGTTTTAAGATGTTAGAAGCGTCTTTGATTTCTTTTTTCTCTGAGATTTTATATGAGGATTTGATCCCATTATTTTTTAGAGAGAAATAAAGATTACTGTGCATTTTATGGATCCAGTTTTCGCCAGTGCGTTGCTATCTCTGGCTGATAGCACGATCCATATGAAAATAAGTTATTCCTCAATTGAGGACATGCTGAGCAACAGACCATTTACGGTGAGCTTGGGAATCTAGCACTTCAAAGACCCCAAATACCTTGTAGTTACACAGAATGGAGCACTCTATTATAAAAAGCCCTTAACTAATATAACTGCAAAAGTTAACGCTAAAAATAATATTCTTCAGACGCTATGTGGCACCACATGGAGTTCTTGAGCGGCCACACTACGATCTTTAGCGCTGAGGTTGTCATATGGAGCAGCCGAATACTGTCCTCCAGTATGGGTCAACAGCACTCATATTCCAATCAGTTAACTACCTATTCTTAGCCATATACCGTCACCAGAAGTCCGCAGACAGGATGCGCTTTTAATGGAATTTAGGAAAATAATCCAGAATCCCCAACTTTTCGTCAAGTTGATCCTAGACCACCTGGTGATTAATAGGCTATGAGCAAGACACCCCCTCATACAGAAGCTAGATCTATTTATAGACGCTTGGAAAGAGAAGATAGTTTCTTGCACTCTGCTAATATGCCAAAATTGCAGCAACTTGTCTCGAACTTCTCAATATATTCATCCTGCTAAGACAATCATTCTAAAAAGGAGGTGGTACTCATTTTGGTTAGACCATATCAATTAAAGATCTCGAAATACCTCACAGTTGTAAAACCTTATAAAATGAACATGACATATTTCAAGTTTTCCACGGATACGTGAGACGTTCATCCGGACCACTCGTGAAGCGTAAATGTTTACCTGAATATCACCATAGCGAGTCATTCTATATAGAGATGTGAACCGCAGCGTCCCCATGTAATCGGAGAGATGTTTTCAATAGTTTAAATGTCGATAAAGATATATTGAAATACCTAATACCGAGAATCGAGCAAAAAGGTACGATATATCCCGATGCACGTTATGTTGAAGGATTTACAACCGCCAGCTTGGCGAAAAAGCAATTTTCTCATATATTTCGTACCGTAACGCGTAAATACATGTGTATATACCGTGTTGAAGCAATAAAAAAAATAAAAAAGGAGCCGGGGAAAAAAAGCGTACAACGCCGAGTAAAATCCATGATATAATTACAAAAATAATATAGCCAACATACTCGCACATGTTTGTTCTTTTAAAGAACGTAAAATGGCAATTGAACCATGTTGTGTGTGTAAATATATCGAAATGAAAAGGCAACAGAGCAACAGTCACGTCTGCGGTATGAATTCCGCCAATAGGCAACTTAACTGCTGAATACCAAGCTGATGTCGATGTTGCCGTTGTGTATGTGTGTACTACGTATAGTATGAGTTGAGGTAGAATTGATGTGTGCCGGTATATCTACGCTTCGCGAACTTACAAGTTATCATTGTGCAAGCATCCTACCTATTACTTATACTGCCAGCCAAGGTTCAACTAACATGCGATCGCACAAAATGGCTGACTGTCTGGCAGCGTTTTAATATACGTAATAACTGAAATTATCATATCCCATTATGATGCGATAGGAATTATTTATTTAAGCGCATTCGACGTTTGATTATTCCCGCTGTAATTTACTCCCTTTTGCGCAGACGGTTAACTCTTTGCTTGTGCCTCTCTCCGTCTCTCTTGCTTTAATTCTACAGCGCAGTACGACGATGTGTACGCTAATTAGTTTTTGATCTAATATTTATTATTCTCCTCGTCTTCGTACTAATTAAGTAATTACGCTTAGTTCCATATTGATTTCTGTTCCGTATGAATTATATACCGAGTAGTTTCGTGATTAATGCGGTATCTTCAAGTATGATATACCGTTGAAAGATCAATGTCGACGCAATTGGTTATTTTGGAATGAGAAAGCTGATCTATTACCAAAAAAAGGCAGACATAACCTTGGTGGTAGGGCCGGAAACGTTCTGCGGAATAGGAATGAGCTCTCATAAAAATAGAATTCAAAGAGATAAGGGAGAAGCTTAGAGTATCCGTTCTTGAAAATCTTTCTGGTTTGAGACACCTCAAAATATTCTCCGGAAACTTCAATAAACAAAGAGAAAAACTCATGCTAGAACTAAGTAGAAACAAATTAATTAGATGTCCTTGTAGGCTTTCTCACATGTCCCTGCTATTTTTGGGGAAATATGACAAGCATAGGTTCGAAACACAATAACGACTGCAGGTTTTCCTCCTAGGAACTCATCCTATCCTACATAAATCCTTAATTCTGAGCAAAGAAAGAGCCCTTTTACAACTGGAGAAATATTTAGGAAGATGCTAGAGATCTTGAGGAGAGTTAACAATGCACCATTGATAGTTGTCTAGAAGGTGACTACTTTCCAACGGTTTTCTTCATAGAAAAGAACAAGTGAGTGTTGAGAAAGTGATCTAAACGTGTACAAATTATTCTCAAGACAAGTGTCCTGGAAGAATCAAAGTAGTAAAATTTTCAAATAACAATCATGTTTAGATACCGCTAAAGTGGAAGCCAAAGAAGCTTTAGATGGACTGGAAATCTTGACGATCTGTGGAAATAACAATACAAGGTGTACCAGCAAATGTTTCTCAAACTGTGGCAAAAAGGTTACCAAATTGACAAGATCGCAAAATTTTGCTAAAGTTTTAAATACGGCAGCGGACAGTATTTGCTGCCATCACCAGTCCTAAACCTGGATAAAATGTGAAGTACGGAAGTGGAAAAGGCAAAAATAATGCGCGCTGTTTTGCCATATGAATGGTTGTCTTGTAGTGCACATGGATACAACACAACCTGTGCGATGCTTAAACGTGCTTCTAACGTATAGGTACTGTTCAACTAATGCCTAAATTAATTACGTTACGGATTATTCCGAAAGTACTTAACGTACAAACCGGATTTAAATGAAATCTTACGGAAGGTTTATCAGAAACAGTAGTTTCACATTTTTTCCTCTTAATCTGTAAGAAATACTAGTTCAAGTTACAAAAGTTTACTGGTCAAGCAGTCAAGAACCGCATTTATATAGTGAAACTCAAAATGATTGACTGAGTTGGTAGCCCTTTTGGACCACATTTTAAGTTTTGTAATTGGTAATATTCAGTTCGGAACTCGCATCTAATATCATCTTTAGTGAAATCGAATAATTCAGTAGCGTGGTATATATTTCTTTCGAATGATTATTTGATTAGGTTTAAGTATACAGTCTTGGTAAGCCATAAAACTTAGGGGTGATACCGTTATGACATGTCAGTTGTTTGCAAGTATTAGTGGAAATGTACTCATTGTACCTTAACTTGTTTTAAAATCTATTGCATCTACTATGTATGTGCAAAATAGGATCAGAATCTAAAAGTTGATAAATCTGTCGATCATCCAAGAGGGCTGATGCCTTATCAACGTATTGTGATTTACGTAAAAGAACAGTAGTCTGTCCATTATCTGCATTCATAACAATGAAAGGATCTAATTTCTGAGTATTTAAATGTTGTTTATTAATTAAGTAATATTATGGGTGATAATATAACATTTTTAAGAAAATAATTAGTAAGCATAGTAGAAGTTCTTGACCTTAGAATATCATGATAATGCGAAGGAACAATTCTTATAATATGATATGATTTTTAAGGTTAATATTTCTAAAAAAGTTTATTATTTGATTTATTTAAATGAAATTGAAATGAATTGAAAAGGGGAAGGGATAATTTTTTTTGTAAATCCGATAAATGTCAAGGGAATGTTTATAAAATTTCAAAATTTAAAGTTGTCATTCCCAACCTTTGTTCGAAATGTCCAACTCTCCTTTGTAGGGGACCCCTGGCGTCAGCGAGTAAAATCTTGATATTTTAGGAACCATTGTTGATATGTGACCGTATTGAATTTGAACGTCTGCATCTCAAAAGGAAAAGTCTACAGTTTTCTAACCTGGCCAATCTTGAATTTCAATTTAAAACATTTTTGGAGATCCTGGATGCCTCTACACCATATATATGTAAGGAAGTTTGCTTCCTTACGCTTATAATAATAATTATAATTTATATAATATTACTATATTAAAATATATAATCTTAATATAGTAGACAGTAGACAGACAGCTGACATAAAAGTCATTAAATTTAATTAATTATTATTTTAAAGTTAAATAGTGCATTACGAAGAATAGACACTGAATATTCAATATATTAATAATAATAATAATAATAATAATAATAATAATAATAATAAAGCAATCAAAAATTTCCCAACTCCAAAAAATCAGAAAAATATTCGACAGGTAAGGTAAACTTTTATAATGAATATATTCCAAAAAGAGCGATAGTTGGAACCATTGCATAAATTAGTAAGAAAAAATCAAAAATTTGAATGGACTGAAGATTGCCAAAGATCGTTTGATAATCTAAAAGATTTCTTGTGCATGCAAGTTCTAGAACATTTATTATCCATTTATGATACAGAATTACCAGTGCATATTTATACGGATGGTAGTTTGCTAGGACTGGGGGCTGTATTAAAGGCAAGGAAAAGCCTGTTGCCTACTTCTCAAGAAAATTAACTGACGCTCAAGAGAAGAAAAGGGCTATATACCTAGAAACACTGGCAGTCAAAGAGGCAATTCTTTATTGGCAACACTGGCTACTCGGAAGATCATTCAACTATTTACAGACCATAGGCCTTTAACAAATCTCAATATAAAATCGAGACGAGACGAAGAATTGGGTGACCTAACCTAACTTATCACAATTTGACATGAAAATAGAATATAACCCTGGTAAATACAATCTAGAAGCAGACTGTCTCAGCAGAAATCCGGTATTGAAACCAGAAGAGAAGAAGAAGAACCGAGAAAAATGCTGAGAACAGTTAATATTATATAGCTGCAAGATATACAAGATCAAACAAATAATTATAATATCATTGAAAAAACAAGAAATTAATACAAAGAAAAGGTGTATTTTTTTAAAAGATAAAACATAGGGAAAAATCATTCCAACGGAAGAATTCAGTAAGAGTCTAATGAACAAAATACATATAAACATAGGTCATATAGGCATTATGGTATCCATGTTATCGCCATATTATACATCTAAGAATTTTTTAAATAATTTAACAGACGTATGCAAAACTTGTCAAGTATGCATAAAAAAACAAAACGAGGATAAAAAATAATTCCGGTGTGCTTTCACAACTTGGCCCAGCATACAAGCCATTTGAAATTGTGTCAATAGACACGATAAGAGGATTTGGTGGAGCAAGATCGACAAAAAAATATTTGCACTTGTTAGTAGATCATTTTTCAAGGTATGCCTTCATATTAACGTCCAAGGAATTTTTACAGGAAAAAACATTCCCTTAATATTCACCGCTGTAAACGCACCTTTTTCAAACAGATTAAACGAAAGGTTGAACCAAACATTGGTAAACAAGATCAGATATAAGCTGCACGAGCAAGAAAATAAAATTGCATGGACAACAATCCCACGTAAATGTGTAAATGAATATAACAAAACAATACACACACAGTAACCAAATTCAGCACCGAATACTTCTTGAAAGGTGTAGAGAATTCAATGATTCCTGAAGAATTAAAATCAAAGAAAATACATGACCTAGAAAAAGATCTTGATAAACATAGGAAAGACTACATTTTTGAAGCCGCCGACCAAGTTTACATAGAAAATAGGAACCGCCTAAATGGAAAGAAATATAAAAAAATGACTTTAATTTATTTCACATCACGAAATTAATTCCAGTACCAAAATATTTATCCAGCAAAGGCGGATGAATCTAAAACAAAAGAAAAAAGGGGGAGGAGGGATGTAGGGAAGTTTACTTAATAATTATTATAATTTATAGGACAGTAGGCAATAGAGATTAGATAGCAGACAGTAGACAGCTGACAGTCATAATAGTATATTATGACACTAGTGCATAATCAAGCTTTTAAAGCACGAGTAACGAGTTTAAAGCCACGACGCGAAGCGGAGTGGCTTTAACGTTACGAGTGAAGGCACCAACCCTCTTGGATGATCCACAGATTTATCAACTTTTAGATACTGATCCTACTTTGAATGTACCAAGTAGATGCAATAGACTTTTAAGGTTAAGGGACAATGAGTACATTTCCATTGATACTTGCAAATAACTTACATGTCATAATGGTATAACCCCTAAGGATTATTTTATTGTTTTACTAACTGCTTCTTTTATTCTGTAGTGAGACATTTGATAGCAATGTTGGTAGCATCATGTCAGGATTAGTAATAAGCATGTAATAGCTGTCAAAGCAACTGTCATCGTCGATATTACAATATAAAATTAAAAATTATTCGTAAAATGGCAACTTTATAATTATAAAATCAGGTTAACCAACACAATGAATCAATGACCTATCTTCCCGACACCACACTGACACTAACACTGTATACACTAAATACGTATTTCGGTCGATAGAAGATGGCAACATAGTTGCCAAAATACGTAAGTATCTAATCATTGCAGTGTTAGAACTTATTTCCAGTATTTATAGTTAACCTGTTTGGTTAACGTAGTGACAGCCGTTACTTCCCTTCAACTTAGTATTTATAGTGTTAGTGTCAGTGTGGTATGCAAGACATTTTCAAGGAGATTTATCAAGGAACCATAGCTCCTGTCCAAGTTCTAGTGCAATGATTTAGTATTATTTCTTTCAAAATTATCCTGTCTATGAAGGAGATTACAGAATTTGTATTTGTACTTCTTCAATTGAGGACCTACAATGACAGGCCTTAATTTTAAGCTATTTTCTCTACCGCCTTAAAATAAATTTGTCCACAAGAATAATAGCCGCGATAAACCTGTCCCGTCTTAACGTAGGTACTTGAATATCTCACTTAAAATACTAAGTGATTTTATTAGTCGCGTGAAATCTTTTGTTAATCGTAATGCCACATATTTAAGAAACCTCGTGGGTAAGAACCCATATCTCTCCAATTAAATTTTATGTTTATTATAATATATTTTACTATAAAAATCAAGCAAAAACACCAGCAACTGAAGTTTTCAATTAAAATATTCGGCTGGGCAATACCATAAAATTTTTAAATACCTACTTAAATTTTGATATACCCATATCGAACGTTCAAGTGATATGTAGGTAGTGACAGTTCGTAATCGATAAACGTCCTCGTTTCAATTGCACCAGTATATTTTATATTTCAACATTTACACGGCCCATTTGAACGTAAAATTGAATGGGATACCATGGAAATAAAAACACGTCCCGAAACAAATCACAGTAAGCACTGGAAATAATAATCAAGTTAACTGTGGTTAACGTCCTGACCAGTCCACATATTATAACCTTAAACGACATCCATGTTACCTTAATGAAACAACTTTTTGCGATCGCAAATTTTAGAAACGTTAATTTGACTACCTATACGTTGCCGTGAATTTATAAATAGTCACGCGGTGACAGTTGTTAAAGAATGGAAGGTCCTCCTTTTTTTCCTTTCGTTTTTTCCGTTTTATTATTTTTTTTTGTGTGTCGCGGTAGCAGATGCCCTTTGTATGTATATGCGTTACCTATCGGAAGATGTAGGCTTCAATGAAATTTTAGCAGGTGTTTACCAACGTTGAATCGATTATTGTATCTTCCGAAAACTGAATTTACATGAATGCTTTCGCACTATATAAAGCAAACATATGTTGTGGTATTATCATTGTTATTATTCTCTTCGTGTGTGTATGCATGTGTATGTTCGTCCAAACAACTTACGTAACTTTACAAGACGTAATATTAACGGTATTGCTCTAAATATTTAGATGACTGCTGTATTAAATATGTAGATTATTATAGGAAGAAGAATCAGTTATCCTTTTGCAATCCACTGCTTGCATATTTTGCTAACTTTAGCTGTTATAACTTATAAAACAGCATCAGCATCAGGATTTGCAACGGAAGATTTTGATGTACGAATTGGTAATTTTAATGAAACTTTTCCAACAATAAGTTAGTTCATGTACAATGGGCTGCCCAAGTTTATTTTGGTTGCAAAGTTTTATCTTTTATCTTTCTAGATGTGGTTCTATGATGATTTCTTAAATTAGCACTCTGTGTTGGTGGTAAAGATCCTGGTCAAAATTTGATGCACAACTCAGGATTGTCATGTAGTTTTCCGTGTTATTTCTATTGAAGATCGAATAGTATAATCTGCAGAAAGAAGCGTTCCCTAACAACAATTCAAGTAAAATAATTCGATTGGGTTATATTTAACTGATTCTATCATTGCACAGTGCGGCCAAATACCCCTTTGTGCGGCCAAAACTGTTAACCATTAATACTTTACTTAGTTTTGTAAACAACTGTACAAATGGTCAACGGGCAGCTACGGGCAGCTGATTTTTACTTTATTTGCTACATAATACTTTTACTTACTATCTCCAATAACTTAAAGAACAGGATTTACCAAAATAAAAAAGATTTCACTCAATCACATCCGTTTTGTTCGAAAAATAAAAACCAAAAATAGCCCTTACATATCCCTTTATAACAACTTCCTATTTAGAAATTTACATTCAGATGCTTTTTTTGCGTTTGATTTGCTTCATTACGAAACCTGACACGTGTTTAACGAAAGCATGTCTAGCCGATCTTTCATACGGTAGTGTGCTGTACGGATGAAGGCCTCATTAAAACTGAAATTATGAAAGGCATTTGAGGTAAGGGACCTTACTAAGAACATTTTTCATCTCCTAGGACATTCTTTTAGCCAACCCAATGACAAAAAAATCTCAACTAAAAACTTGTTTTTTGACTTTTGGTCGCACAGAGAGGCATTTGGCCGCACTGAGCATCGGGAGGACCACGATCTTAGAGTGAAAATTAGCTACTGGAAAATATTACCCCAATTTTCGTAATGTGATAACAATGGCAGAAAATGTCTACTTCTACGCTAGACTTCATCTTTCAGGGTTTTGTGTCTAGGTTTCTTTCGATGAATAGATCTAGCCTTTAAATAGCACCGAAAGTTAGAATCCTACCATTAAGGCAAAGCTCGTGTCAATGTCCACGATCATCTTCTACGAGAAATTGCATATAGCAGAGCTCTTAAGGTTTGTTATTACACTTTTCAGAAATCTTCCGAGGTGATCTATCGCTGAAAATGTTAGAACTTTATCTTTCAGACCTCCAAACACACAAGAAAAGCCGACGTTCTGTGTTTGTCCATTGCAAGTTAATTTCTATTTAACGTAAAAAGTCTAAAGTTCATCGTACTTTTGCCAAACTTGGCGAAACGATCAAATACTAAAAATGATACAAGTTATTATTTTGTGTTTCTAAACCATTAAAAAAGTATTAAAAAATTATAATCAGATTTTGATCACTTTCCGAACTTTGTGCAAAATTGTTTAGAACTGCAATCAACACGTGTACTGATAATCAAGACTAGCATCTTCTGACAAGTTGAATTATCTGGTTGTCCGACGTAAGCCTCCAATTTGCTGTAGGAGTTCAACCACCATTATCCGGAAGGAAGTCAAAACCTCGTAAGTCTAACCAAAAAAGACTTGAACCGATGTACCGGTACTGTTTAGTGTTAGTTTAATTAAATTATTCAAAAAGATCTATTTGATTGTAGGTGGTATTGACAAAAAGACAAAAATAAAAAGTGCTATTGACAAAAATAAAAAAATTAGAAGATAAAAGGAACGCCAGAATGGCTTGCGGGGGTTGTCACAATAGGATGAAAGTTCTACTCCTTCTGTATCTTCAATAGTTGCACTTAGAGGCTAAGACTTTTTCTGAAAAGTTTGGAAAAATCGTATAGATTGAAAACCCCAGAATATATTAGATACTGTTGTTTTCATTTCCAGATATTGTTTTCAGTTTGAGGTCAATTAAAAAACAATTGGATTAAAATTATTATTATTAAATAAATCGAGAACCTACATAAGTAATTAACCTCCAATTGTGTTTCAATTGACCTCAAAATTGGAAAAATTATCTGGATATAAAAATTTATGTGCATAAAAATATATCTGCCTACCAAAACTACTCAAATTGGAAGGAATAAGAAGTAATAATTGAGCAAAATGATACTTGGGTGGATTACCACCACATAAATGCAGTACAGTATTATAATAATTATAAAAATTTTCGTTGGATATAAATATTTACTGCTCTTAGATTTGTTGTGTTAACCTAGTAGTCATAGCAAAATTTTTGTACACTATATTTACATGAGTCTTCAAATAAACTAACAACAACAAATTAAGATTGCATTATAACAGCTTTCACCCTCAAAAAATGGTACCATTTTTTTTGTGTTCCAAGATAAATACTGTCATCGAAAATATCTAAGTTGTACTAAATGTTCTAGACATGGCGTTTTAAGCACTAATTTGTACAACTAAGTTTTACTGTTTCAGAGTTATACTTTTTGCAAATTGGTTTAGCAAAATTTAATGGGATGTGGTGCCAGCAAAGCCAGGAGAAGTAACAAAGATACATCTGGAAGTAACTCCGACAGTATCTTCTTCTAAGCCCCAAATTTATCTTTACCGAATTTGGAGTTTAAACTTCCTTAGAGCGAAGAATTTTGATACCAAACCCCAGACATTTTTCTGTAGTTATTCGACTCTTATGTGCTAAAACATAAGCCATTTTTTAATTTAAAAGGATGTTCTATTGCAACAATGTCTAACTCTGAGGTAGTCTTGGAGATAACGGGAAGTGCAAACTAGAGCAGCAAACCATTTTGTGCATAGCCAAGCTGAAATTACTTCTAAAATGTGAGCATCAAAGATTGAAGCGTGCCCAGGTCAGTGAATATGGTAAAACGAACTATACATACGCGTAGAAATAAGCAACATAACCTCTCATTGTCATATAAATAGACAAAATGACTAATACACTACTTGACAGCAAATCCAAATGCATTATGGGTAGAGGTCCTATTAGAAGATAGCTTTGATAAAATTAGAAACAAATATAGAACCAGCACGTGTCAATCTTAACTGGGCACTGAGTAGCTAGCTGGTGTGAAAGATTTAGTAGAAGACTTTCTTCGAGATCTATTGCATCATTCTATCTGTGAGCTTACTTCAACGTAAGCAAGCAAACTGTGAGAAACCAGGAACAGGTTAATTAAACGAATCTAGGGTACATTCATAACAAATCGAGTAATGCATATTTTTATCTTATTATAAAACTTAAACAACGAACAAAACCGACATGTTCAATGACAATAATTACAGATCTATTTCAAGGTCTATTAGAGACGAATGATAGGACACAATGATCGTAACGAATTCGAGTGCAACTGCATTAGAAAACATCACAGAAACAATACGGTCTGTATCAATAGCATTCCTCGTCTTCGAGTTGTCGTAAATGCGGGTAACTTGGCTTCCTGCTCCGTCCGTTTCAATCATCGTCCGCGAAATTAATTTCATACATTCTAATAAATCAGGGAGCAGTTCTATAAATAAATCAGCTCTCGATAGTGTGAAGTATAGATATTCGCGGGGACATCGTAATTATTTTCATGCTTCGGAACGATTATTAGACGAATTACTAACCACAACGGCTGCCGTAGCGTATTAAGAAAGTCGAGACAAATTGAGTAATTCCGTTATAGATCTGTAAAATCGCAATTACACCCGTTCGTTAGCTGATGACTATTGCATGTTGCAGAAACTTATTAATTACAACCGTGTGACAATAAAACTGCATTGTTCTGGGTGGAAAGGTGCATATGCAGGGACAAACTAATAATTACTAGTGGAAAACGCGAGAGAGCAGTGCACGAGAGAACGAACGTAACAGTTTTATGCGTTCCGTAACAACGCCAATTTCCCCAATTGAATGAAAAAAAACGCAATTGCATGATGGGTCGTAGTGTAAGTGGACCACAGACACATGTTCAACCGTTGTAGCTTGTCCGTCTCCCATGGTGGCCCAAGTTGACAATTAGCAACAATGAAACACAAATAACCTGCATGATGCTACCTTATGTACAGGTTACCGTATCTACCTTAGCCGATATGAAGATGTACAGGGTGTATTTGAAATAAAAGTAGTAGTAGTAAAAGACTATGAAAAATGGAAAGATATTTTGTTAAACTTAAATCCAAAATATTTTGCGCAAATTCCTTCCCACACGCAAGAAAAAAATGGCAAAGATATTTATAAAATATTCGTCACGCCACTGTGTTTTAACAAATATATCTAGCGCAGAGCAGGTGTAGCGATAGGCGATATTTAACATGTGTACAACGCACAATCAGAGTCAGTCTGTTTCGAATGTTGAATGTACGTAGATGTTGCAGACATGGTATCAACAATTCTTTAATAAAAAGGAAAATACAACTACGATTAGAAAAATTGCCCTCTATTGCATATTGTTTCCAAGTGGGAACACAAACTTAGAATTAGATTGCAAGATTGGTTATGCGCGTTAAGTATGTGGTATGTATGGTGTTCCCGTTTGGGAACATGGTATAAATTACAGGTGTGGCCTCTCGCCTATAGTCGCCGTGAACAGTTTCAATTTAGAATTTCATGTTCCATCATACCGTTGCAAATTACTGGTTAGTGCAATACGATTTGAATTCTTGTTGCTGTCGGTTCTAAAGAATAGGTAAAGTTTCCTTATAAAAATCATGGTTAGAGCTGACAGGATATAATCTTAAATATGCTCACTGCCAAACCATATTGTGGATTTACGTTCTATCAAATGATCAATCAAATGATTCAACAACTATGGATGTTCCCATACATAGTGCATATAACCTACAAATCGCATTTTTATTGGAAAACCGAAACTTTCCATATAATGTTTTTATTCTTTGAAAATGGGTGTGCGATTTTCTACGGAGGTAGGATAGCAGTCGTACAGCATATTCTCCGAGAAATCCCTTTTGGAAAAGAGGATTATGAGCTTTCCGATGACAAAATCGATGAGCCGACGATGCACTCCTGCACAACTAAGTAACACTAATGAAATATGATGCTAAATTTGATGACAATGATATACGTATGTATGTACACATCGTGCAATGGTTTGATAACAAAATTGAAGATGTTTTCCAAATGAACGGAAAGAAATTGACTCTCCAGCTATTGTTCGAGAATATAATAGACATATGACAGGAGTTAACTTACAATATTCCATAGGTACTAGTGGGAATGCATCCCATCAAAGTCCGAACCAAGAAATTGTATCACCATGTTCTTGGAGTCAAAGCATGGCTACTGGATAGAAGAATCAAATCTCAGCTTAGATAGCAAACTAACATTGTTTCTTTACTACTTTCAAGACAAATTTGCCATTGTGGAGATGTCAATTCTACTAGAAGAGGACCCAATAGTGGAGCTCCAGAACCACCAAAAACAAAAGGACATGTCTAGAAAGTCGACTCAATGAATATGTACAAACTGATCAATTTTCCCACTGACCTAAATGGACTGCAGCTAGAGAACTTTGTAAAAAAATGAGATACAAAGGAATATCTAGCGTAACATGTAAAAAATGTAAAGTACATTTATGTTTTAACAGAAAAAGTAATTACATAGTTTGGTTCAGTTTCATGTAAATCCAGTGCAAAATAGAAGGCAAGAATTTTTGAAAGACACAGATGGTATTCCATATACAACTACTCCAGAAAACGATACTTCAGATGATGGCAATGGAGTCTTCTCGTAAATATCTAGCAAAGAAGCTATTAATGGTTTCGGTACGTGTTTCCGTTGGGCAAAAAAATTAACTTCGAACAAATGATGTTATATAGTATAAAAAAGAGGTCAAGCAACTCTTGACACTTTTCCATTCAGTGGTTTATATTCGCCTAAATTTTTGCCTCTATGCGTACTGTAATAAAACGAAATTATATAGGAGCCTGAATATGTCCCTGTAGTACACCCCACTAAAATATTGGAACAATACGAAATATGAAAACTGCATAATAACTATTCTGAAATAGTTCTATTTTTTTTCTAATTTCGTTAATAAACCATCATTAGCTAAGATGTTTTTTAATCTTTTTAGCATAGAACCTACTGGTGACTATGACTTTAAGTGATAATTAGACCCTAGTTTCTTCAAAGCATTGTTGCCAAATCTGCTTTTACTTTATTATGTATTACTTTCCAACAAAATAAGTATTAATCACATAAAAAGTAGTAAAATAGGTCCTTTGGATATTTTTGTTTCCGTTTCGATATACTTATTTTTTCTTGGTTGTTGCGGAATCTTTTTATTTTTTTTTTGTTTTGATTAAAACGACAAAGTGAAATTAAACTAAAAATTAAACTAAATTTTTCTTTACACAGTCAAACATATACACTTAGTACATTTTAACCACAAATTTTAAGAATAAAGCTTTCAGTTTTAATGTTTTTTACAAGAATAAGTACAATCAATCAACCTTTTAAATGATACTTTACTGATATAGTTTAATAATTTAAGGTAAGCTTTCACCAAATTATATTAATTATACAATAATTTCCTACATATGATTCCATTCTCAATCGTCATACTTGGAATTTAAATTTCATAATTAAGCATTATTGCACTTTTTTTTAATTATTATTTAATAAATATTTGTTAAAAAAATATATGTTTAAAATATTGTTTAATCTTTCTATACAGTTTTTCTGATGAAGCTTCATGTTAACATGAGCGAAACGTGAATAAATATTTAAGTTTAATTCCACTTCTTCGTTTTAATCAAAACAAAAGAAAAATAAAAAAATTCCGCAACAACCAAGAAAAACTACAAAATTCGTAGTACAGTAGGTACTAGTTCATTCCTGAATTTTGCCTGTGGTAAATCTGAACACGAGAGCTCAATTAAGTTAACAGAGATACAATAGAAGCAGGTACTCAATATAAAACCAAAAAAGAATCCAATACTACGTGCTACTAACTTTATTCTAATTGCAAACGTCACCTAGAATGTACCATATAACATATTGCTTATAAACGTCCACCAAATGCTCGCTCCCAAGAGAGTGAAGAGCGGTAAGCTTGTGTAGGAAAAATAGCTAATTACTTGCAAGGTGTTTTCTAAGAAGAGGTCTTTCAGCAAGCTATTTTTAAAGAGGTGAGAGGAGTTGACAAAATTTTACAAGTACTATTTTTTATGATCGAACACCAGGGTTGACCGATACGGGTTTTGATGGGTCTCAACTATGTTATAGAACCAACGTTGTTTTGCGTGTTCGTGTTATACCATTGATATTAGTTTGTGACAAGCAAGCGTATGTAGCGCAGTGGAATGGATCTACGATCTTGGTGGCTCATGTTCGATTTTTTGCCGGATTTTTTTTGCCTCTATATAAAGTATTTTAGCAAAACTTTAGAAGTTGTGTTACTCTATGGATTCACTTCGATAGTAAATGGTTTTCCAACTGATACATGCCCAATAACGGCTGAATTTTCTTAATACTTATTGAACTGTGCCTACGCCGATCTTGCTGAAAATTAGTCACTAATGACAGTTTCGCAAAATATCGTGACAATCCCTACGAGCTTTAGTATTAACGCTGTTAGTATTTATTGATATGCATCACTTGAGTCAAATTTGTGACGACCTTCTTACACAATATACCTAACCATTATTTGTTAGAATGCATTAAAACAATTAGATGATATTAAGAACTTTATATCAAAATGGAAAAGATTCCTAAGATTAGTACAGCAGCAATCTGATAAGGGAAGTGAATTTTATTACATCTACATCTACAATGTGAGTAAACAAGAAAAAGATTTAACTGCAATAAAAGTTGCAAAACGTGAAATATACCGACAGCGGCCGCCAGTCTTTCTTTATGGTTGCCTTAATAACACTATTTACGATTTTTGGAAGCATCTAAAATCAAAGATAATAAATTACCTTTAATTGCGATTTTTATCAGCTGTAATGAAGCTTAAAACTTGTGGAAGCGGCATTCTTACTTTGGTATCATCTTGTTATTTAAATTATGGCAAAAATCAAAGTAGTAATCAATTATCAATCATATCTAAGTCACAATTATTTACCTCCATTTCCATAATTTAACACTACTTCTACCTGGTCAAATTAACTAGATCCATATCTTGGCTTTATTACATGTATCAACCTGTACACATACAGTTCATAAAAGCCTATTGTGAGGGGTTCGTGTTGAATAGCACAGTTCACGGTACACGCATGCATATGCTGGATACAATATCGGGATACAAAGGAATCGTGGTCATTGGCTAACGCAATTACCATCGTACGTGAAATCGTATGTTGCTTTTGGTGTGTAGACACATATTGTTTAGTTTCCATTATTTTATTAGGCCGTACAATATGGCAGCTTGAAATTCGATGCTACCCGAACAATGAATCCCCCACGATTACATCGATCGCAGCAAGCTAGCCAATGAAAACGCCACATTAATTGTGTAGGCTTGTATTCGATTTAGGGCGATTGAAAATAGGTTTCCTTAATCGTGGATTTAACCCCTTTTATTCCGTCGAGAATATGTTCAGGAAATGTTTGTAGGTAATTTATGAGCTTTGCTTATTTATACATTCATAAATATG
Source organism: Popillia japonica (assembly GCA_004785975.1). Classification (NCBI taxonomy): domain Eukaryota; kingdom Metazoa; phylum Arthropoda; class Insecta; order Coleoptera; family Scarabaeidae; genus Popillia; species Popillia japonica. Next base: position 17,331 of record SMLS01063335.1, read on the forward strand.
ATTTTATATGGACTGAAAATATTTCCAGTACAACGAGGTAGGAGGAAATAAAGTAGGGAACATTTTCACGCCATATTTCTTCCGTTTTGATACAGAAGCTGACAAGGAAAGTGTGTTTCTTGCATTATTTTAGTACAAGGTCACTTTGTAATGGCATTAAGTAACCCAAATACGCAAATAACCCAAATAAAATTCAATCATCAATCAATTGAGATGAGAGAATAGTTGGAAAAACAAGGAGTACATTGAACTTTCATTTCAATGAGTTTGATATTTAAAATGAGTCTCTTTTAAGAACTTCTTAACAGCTGTCATAATTGTTTGACCTGCATGCCTACGATCAGATATGCTCTTGATCAAGTAAGCAACTTCTTCTTGATTCCATTCGCTGGTAAGGCTTCTTCCAATCACCATGTTCTCGTGCAAATTACAAACGCTGTGCCTGATAATCTGAGGTTAAAAGACGCTTGTTGCATACACATTCCACCTATGTACATACAAAAACACTCTATGTTATCCTGCAGTCGTCTAAAGCATATATTCAAAGACACCGATCTTCTTGCTTTTGCCAAAACTTTTACGAAGCATCGTAGGTAGTCATTTTTACAGCGTTTTCCTTATAATGCACACTTTGTCCGTCATTCTCAAAATTCATAGCTTGAGCAATTTGTTCTGGGCAGATGCATGTTTCGACTTCCCCAAAACATCAACTACTCCGTCAACTTATGGGACTTGTTGGAACATTACCGACACACCTGTTATCTACTACGACTACTGGTAATATGACTCCACTCGAAAAAAGGTGTTACGACCCAACCCAATAATGTCAAGTGCATAATGATGAAGTACTTCCAGGAATTTAAGAGCTCATTTAATTTTGTGGCATAGTTTATGAATAAAGTATGGGCAAGCTAGGTAGCTTGAGTAAAGTGCCTTGCAAGAGAGCCTGATAAAAAGTACGTGTCTTGTTTTACACTGCTTCATACTGGCATCAATAAACAAAAAAGAACAAAGGATTAAAAGTGAGGAATGGCCAGTAGAATTGAACACCATCAGCACTGGGGAAGGATTTGTAATTAGAATACTAAAGATGTAAAAATTGAGTTATTTGCAAAAAGATATGGAGGGCTGGTTGCTGCTCCCTGAAAGGAATTTCTGAATTGGTTATTGTTTGGGAAAACATCAAAAATAAATCAGTAAATAAGAAAATTATCATTTATTTTTGAAGTAGCTGTAGACACCAATAAACACTTGCCCATATTTGAATGGGTTACTTTTACCGATCACTGATGCATGTTTGTTATTAGGAGAAGAACACCACATGGCAAATGAAGCTTTAAAAGTTATGCAATATGTTAATAGTCTAGTGATGAATAAAATTTTGAAGCATGCAAGAGATGTAGAGATTAACAATAATTTTGAAATTAATTTCCGATTTATTCAAAAATTTTTATTTCCTGTTGAGATGCATGATGGTTAGTTTGTTCCTACAAAAATTGGAGAAACTACATACATTAGAAAACGTACACGCTACCGTAGTATACGCACTAGATCATTCGCAGTGAACTATAATCAGAACTGTAATCATATTCGAATCATTCAAGTATTGAAGCGTGTATATGCTTAAAAATTTACTCATTAAGTACATAGATTCTTGTGTGATGTATGCAAGCACAGCCAATTGCTCTCACGGCATATCTTCCCATAGTATTGACCAGCTTCGTTCTATTTTTATGTCACAGTCTTTAATCCTTCAAAACATTCGTCAATCAATTCTTCTTTCAGTTTCATTTCAGCATCTTTTCGGATTTGATTTTCTTCCTATTTTCTGGAGGCTAATACAGTTAGCCTTTATTCAAATTATATGGAGTAGTATTCCATCATTATCTTGAAGTTTTTGGTGTAAGTGTAGATATATTAGCAGCCTAGTAAAGACTTCATCAGTCTGCTTTCCTGTGTTTGTAAACTAGCTGTACCACCAATTGGATACCTAATAAAAATGCTTGATATGGTAAAAATTCTGTAGCATCTACTTCTTTCCAGGTGTTCTGTCAACTGGATATGGTATGCTGTAGATTTGTTAGCCAGAATAATTACAATTGTTCATCAATCAATCAAGTCAATTATGCTAATCCTTATCTATGTAAGGCTTTCATATGTCTGCTACTAAGTCCTCGTATGTTAAAACTGACTTCAGAGTCTTCTACGATATATTTGGCGGGTGAGACAACTATTAGCTTATCTCTTAGAGCTTGCAGCTTCTTGCTATGACTATTCGAAGATAGAACTCGTAAAAATGATCAACTTTAGTTGCGACAGCAAATTGGTAATAAACGTAAACTGATTAATATCATTTTTGGAACTTTTCTACTTCAAACTCTACTATAAATTGGATTATTTGCAATTTGGCATTTGCAATTGTTATAATTATTACACAACACGTTAGGATTTTGATCTATATAGGAATTATTTTGCAGAATGTGCGCTTACCATATTAAAACAGTAGGGGAAAGTATCCTAAATTGTACTGCTTCCTAAATTGTACCAACTAGTCTGGATCTTGGTTACAAAGTACCACACACATCAAGTTACAACAATGAAAAATGAAATTGTTTTTTAACCTTAAAACTGATCTAGTGTTTGCGTGTGCATTCAGATATTAAACACCCACTCAATTACTTTTGTCATAGAAATGCCAAGAAGCAAATCTAAAATAGAAAGGATTAAGCCCAATCCAGAAGCAGTCAAGGCCGCTGATAACAAAGTACTCAATCATGATTTTTCTATCAGACAAGCGGCTTTAGAGTACAACATCTCGAGATCAACTTTAAGTCGTCTCCTCAAAATTTATCGAAATGGAGGTCATGCAGAATTAGTGTATGCTCCAAGTAATGCTGTAAATCAAAGTTTTAGTGATGTCCAAGAAACCGTATAAATTCCTACTTACAACAATGTGCAAATATACATTATGGTTTATCTACAGGCAAAATTAGAAAGCAACAGAAATTAGAAAGCAACAGTAAACAAAATTGAACATCCTAATTCGTGGGATATTAACCAGAAAGCTGGTATAGATTGGCTAAAATATTTCTTAAGAAGAAATACAGATATTAGTTTACGAAAACCGCAGGCCACTAGCTTAGCAAGATCTACGGCTTTCAACAAAGTAAATGTGAACATCTTTTTTCATAAACTCTCCGATGTAACGGAAAGGCATAATTTCGGCCCTGAAAGCATCTATATTTCAGATGAAAGCGGCTTGTCCACTGTTCATGCTTCTGTTCAAGTGGGCGGTATGACATCAGGTGAAAGAGGTCAGAACATTACTATATTATGTCCTGTTAACGCCATGGGAAATTCAATTCCACCTACATTTGTATTTCCCACTTCCACTTCAAGCAGCATATGTTGAAGGGAACCCCAGAGGCAGCATGGGTATGGCAAATCCTAGTGGTTGGTCAAATTCAAATATTTTTTTAGAATATTTGCATCATTTCGTGAAATTCGCCCGGACAAGCCAAGAAACTAAAACTCTGTTAATCTTAGATAACCATGACAGTCACATCTCAATCGAGATACTGAACTTTGCGAAACTCATGGCATTGCCATGATGACATTACCTCCACACACGAGCCATAAGTTGCAGCCATTGGACAAGACTGCCTTTGCACCACTACGAAAGTACTATAACGCGGCCTGCAATGAGTAGCTTCTCTCTAATAGTGGAAAACCCATGACGCTTTACAATGTGGCTGAATGTGCAGGGAAAGATTATCCTAAAGCTTTTTCGCCGGAAAATATTCAACCCGGATTTAGAGTTTTGGGAATTTTTTCCGCTAAATAGGAACGTGTTTGGAGAGCATGAATATTTAAGTTCATTTGTGACGGGGAGGCCTTTGGAGCCAAGTGTAGACATTGCCTCTGGAAAGGAAAGATCAAATTTCTAAACTTTGTAACCAACAGATGAAGAAGATAACTTGCTCACAGGTAGGTAGTAAGGCTCTCTTTATCACTAGTTAAATATCGTTGGCATTTCAACATAATTTAAATGCTGTTTTGTTACAGATACAAATCAACCAATTCCATGCACTTCAACTAACATTACTCCTGACCGAATAAGACTATTTCCAAAAGCTCAAGCAAAGAAAGGGAGTGGCCGTGGCGGCCGGAAATTAGGCCGATGTAGAATCCTCACAGTCACTCCAGAGAAAGATGATGTAGAAAAAGAAAGTGTTATCAAGAAATGAAAACTGCCAGTCAAAAATAAGCCTATAGTGAAGAAGAAGATAGCCGTTCCCAGCAGCAGCACTAGTTCTGAAGAGGACTTGAGTTATTCAGATAGCAGCTTAGAACAATTGGACTTAGACACACAAGAAAGCGAAAATGATATTTGTAATGGTGAAATAAAAGTCGGTGGATTTGTTTTGGTCAAATTAGAAACAAAAAAGTCGCGTAATTATTTCGTTGCAAAAGTGGTTGAAGTGATATCCAATGAAGTGTTTGGTGTGACTTATTTAAAAAAGGTAATAGGGGGGAAATTCGTATTACATAATGAATTTGTTTATAAGATTTCTATATCTGACATAGTAATGTCTCCACCTCCGCCTCAAGCTGCTGAAGGAACAGAAAGAAGAAGTGAATTCATGTATTTTTCACTGGATTTGTCCACTTATAATGTACAGTAATCTGGTGTCCTATGATACACTAATATTTGTATATATGTTTGGAGAATAGGCATATAATGTTTTATCATAAATCAAAGAAAAGGCTTGCTGCCGGCAACAACATTTGAATAGAGGTTTTTGAAAAATACAGATATATTCTTTTTTGTGTCCCGAGGTACGCACTGCCCCCCCCCCCCCCCAACATACCTATTTCAAGCACTAATCAGGAGTAATTTTGCAAAACACCTTAAAGAATGCAAAAAGGTGTCTTAACGATTTTTGAAAATAACTAGAAAACATGTGAGAATACTATGCCGTATCGTGTATGTATGGACCTACATAGATACATATATACAATATTGAAAATTGCATGCACTTGAAGTCGCATTCTACCACCATCGCGTGCAAAAATTCTACCATCGCCAATGTGTCCACGACATAAAGCGAATACACCGACTAGAAACAGAATATGCAACTACAAAACGGACGGAATACAAGAGGGGAAAAAAAGGAGTCTTATCTTAATTACAGCTTAAATGTGACCACGGTAATAATTGCGTGTACGTTACTGCTTCGACTTGAAACTAGTTATTTCGCTAGGCGAAACTGTGGCGATGAATAAAAGTCGGAATAACGAAAAGCGTCATGGTGTGCACCCGAACAAACAACGGAAGAAGCTCGATTCTTCTTATAAATGGATTAAAAATCCACAACGCGCTATATCATTACCGGCGATGTTTTCTCTTCGGGCCGATTGTTGCATCGATCGCGTTTACCTGCTTGGATTGCGCGTGGAAGCGGAGAAAAACGTTATCGATCCGAGTCATCAGCTAAGCGAGGATACAATTGTTGCCCAAATCGTTATAATAATTACTATGAATTATAAGTTGGTTTTTAGTATAAATGACGTATCATTTCGACAATTTCCATCTGTTTAAATGTTTGTGAGAACTGAATAGAGTCATAAAAATAACTGTGGTTTAAGTCTTTAATCTAATAAAATTCCTAGCTCTATTATTTAACTACATTAGCCTCCTTTTCATTATTAATAATATATTCCTATATATACTCGATGACATTAGAAGTGTTACACTCAGAAGAAATCACTTGTTTAACTTGATTTTGCAACGGTACTTTCGGGATTCCGGGAATGTAGATAATTAAACGAAAACCAAGTAACAGTGACAGTACCACATACCGTTTAAGCAACAGAATACTGGAGGCAAAAGATATACAGGTGTCCGCGATATACAAAGCATGCTTTTAAGGGATGATAGCTACAACAATTTAGAAACAAAAACATATAATACACCTTGGGTCTATCTGTAAGCGTAAACGCGAAAAAAAATTATTTCTAAAGAAACTTATTTGGTCAAACTGTACAAGAAAACTCATCCATATTGCTTCTTAAATAACCAAAAAACTATATAAAAGATTTAGGGTTGAAAATAACTGAAAACAACGATGAAAACGAATTATTTAATACTTTGAAATTGAAGCGTGGTGTCATTTCTCTTCCATCACACTGTACTCGTATTCATTAGAAGCGCAGATGCAAGCCAAGCATCATCCATTTATACGACCATGAACTTGTATCGTACGAAGTCAATGGCCATACGTTTTAAAATAAAGGTACCTTTGCGTTTTTTTTAATAATGTTATGACAATAAAATCGATGTTATGTTGAAGTTAGAGTGAAAAGGGCGTATTTAATAGCAGCCTCCGATCGGTAAATGAAAATTTAAGTTGAGGGAAAGTCGCATTGAACGAAAATAATGTAATTAGTGCAATTATGTTATGGCGCTTTAAGCTCTTTCGTAAAGGCTACTACAAAATTGAGTTCTTTTCTTTTATTTGTGATAAATTGGTGGTCCTAAAAAGGACTTTTTTGAGAGACAGGAGAAAATGTATTACAAGAAAGGTTGGATGTGTTGCAACACACGCCTGTAATCGTCGGGTAAATCTTGCACTGATCAGCTGCCGGTGTACAGTATGCATCGAAGTTTGTGACATGAGAAATAATTTTTTTCTCGTTTACGATTACAGATAGACCCAAGGTGTATTATATGTTTTTGGTTCTAAATCGTTGTAGCTATCACCCCTTAAAAGCATGCTTTGTATTTCGCGGACACCTTGTATATTTACCAGAATATTGATATAACAAGTTAATACAGTAATAAAGAAACACAAGCAATTCTTACGTCAGGTACGGGCCAGGTATCCAGGTAAATTCCTATAAATAGGTGAAAAATAACCGATTAAATATTAAATATGTTGTTAGCCAGATATGAGGCAACGGTGTGTTGTGAGGGTCGACAAGCTTGACACCTCACCGGAGGGAAACACAGAGGCTAACGATCTCGGCCCACTCTATGTTTGAATCGGGGGTGGTTTCGCGGAGGCCAACGAAATCTCGGCCTCACTCTGCGAATGGACGGTGGTGCGTCTGAAGAGGCCAACTAACCGCGCCACTCCTCAGAATACTCGGGATTATATGGGGCCAACAAAATTTCGGCTCACCCAACGGTCAGGATGTGCTGGCCAACTAAATTGGCTCCGGCAATCAGTGAAGAGGGAAAGGAAAAGAGCTGGCAAGTAAGTGGAATTCATTCATAAAACGCGGCCTTTATATACCCTGGCCAGTACATTTTTGTAGCATGACATCACGAGCAAAAACATGGTTAAAATATACACAGCACATCAAAACTGGACATATACAGGTGAGACCAAAACTTGGTTATTTTTGACTGAGTACACTCCCGTACACATCTAGATATCGACAAAATGAGGTGGTCGATAACTGCTTGTGGCACTTCGCTCCAAGCAACTTGAAGTTTGTTGATTATCTACCCCCAAAGTTCGTGGAAGATGGTACAAAGTGGACAGTCTCCTGCCAATGGTATCCCACACATCTTTGGTAGGCTTTAACTCCAGGGAACAAAATGGCCACGGCAAAACATCAACGCCTGTTTCTTAGAGAAAGTGAGTGTATAGTTCGACAAGCAATATGGAATGTATATGTATGTCAGTCAGTCACTAACACGGTGATTATTTTCACGTTTTCGAACTCTAGACATTTTGTTACGATTAAGACTTGTAGACTAAACTTTTCTATATTAGTCAGCTCTCATCAATATTTTTTCGCAAAAAAGTATTTACGATAAAAAGTTGACATTCTTTTCATAGCATACTTTAAATACAGTCATGTTGATGCCTAAAAATCAAATTGAACAAATGACTCTTTCTTGGTGTAACACTTCTAATGTTACTGAGTATATTTACACAACACATAAGTAAATCTAAATAGCAACGAGTTCAAATTAGTGACGCTAACAAAATTCAAACGATTCACTGATCAAGCTTTAAAGTCTAACGTCGAAGGAAATTAATTGCTCCAGTAGCTTAATGCACTAAACTACGATGTTTGTTATAATTTAGGGTATTAGAGTTTTATTAACCAAACTGAAACGAGCTCCGCCAGCAAAGAGCAGCGTTCAGTGAATTTTATCTTTTCGTGAATGTTTTATTTTAATGCTCCAATTAGCTTGTATAGAATCCGAAATTATACGCGACTGAACTCAAACTGGAATGCTATTGAAGGGGTACCATTTTGTAACCTCACTATTGAATTGAATTTGCACAACGGAAATTATAAATAAGTCATGAAAGTATTATTACACTTTGCTGAATTGTTTGAAATGGATAATTATTTACAAAGGTATTTCGATGCGCTTCTATTCGTAATGGTGAAATATAATGGAAACCCTTTCGCTGCAATATTGTGTAACTTGGTGACAACTTCATTATTGGTCACCAGAAATATTTAAATTGAATATATTCAAAATAAAATAATAGTGAAGGTATACAGTTCTATTTAATTGCGTTTTATAACTTTCTCGGATAAATTGAGATTTTCTTATACATATACAACCTGTAAATAATATAGATATACATTTTTTGAAACCAATATTTTGTTCTATTTATAAAACTTTGTAAATTTGTATACTTTCCGTGCTTTATTTGTATCCTATCCATAACAAATCGAAATTTTCAAATCATAAATTACCAAAGCTGCTGCAGATTCTAGTCTAGTGTTTCACAAAAATAGATAGAATTGAATCTATTCTAGTGTATCCTTGTTCAGGTTGGTCTTTAATACATATGTATGTCAATATATCTCACATGAGGTCCAAAACTAAGCTCATTATTTAGAATGAGCTCCAAGCACTTTAATTGCCGTTCCATTGATTTATTTACCAAGTAGCTTGAAACAAATGTAATCTATTTTGCGCAATCCTATCAGAATACTTACTTTTGCAGTTACCTATCATAAACGATACGCCATTCAAGCTTTGACAAGCTTTTATAAATTAAAATCAAATTAAAAAATAATGTATTAGACACATACATAAATAGAATAATCTTCTCAGATCCATCGTCATCTTCAATTATATTTCAAGTTGTCATTATCACTGATATACCAGCAGAATGGTCTCCAACAATTTCCACGAAAATCTCAGTCTTAATATGGAAATAGGAATAAGAGCACCCCTTTCTGTATGTCTTAGGCATGAAAGACCTTAACCAAAACCATTTTACCGCAAATGTAACACAATTAATACCATCACAGGTAAAATTGTAAGCGAATCATATAGTTTCGACGACAGAAATTTTAGAAACCTAGGCATCATGTTTTCCAGATATGGATATTTGCAGAATCTAGTTATTAGACTGAAGTTTAGAGATTTAATTTAAGAGAATCTGGGAGTGCAGCAGCTGTGATGGTTTCAAAGGAGGTATTTCTTGCCTATAACGTCTTTGCGGAGGTGGTTGGCATGGATGTCTATGACTGGGGTGCAGTGTGAGAAAACTCACAAGGCAAAGTCATTTCTGCGTAGTTCTAGTATGGTCTCCATATGCTGCATGCTACCACTGAACCCATTAATAATCCCTCTCTTTACTATCTAAAAGTACAACTTTTCGCCTCACTATTACAGCAATCCATGGCCATCAGACTCACTGACTTCCAAATATATGAATATTCCCTGCTTCATTCGCAGTAAGAGGAATAACAGCTTCCCAACAATTTTCTCCAAGATGATTGGCTCAATCTATCATATTAATTTGCAAATATAAGAATAAATATAAGACCAGCAATACAGATTCGATGCCAAGTCTTACTTCTTGTGTCTACACAAACACCTTCCATCCAGTAATTAAGTTCTTTTTGATTAGTTTTGAAGTAAAATCTTTAACACGCAACGTATGTTACGCAAGGAGAATAAACCAATTAAACCATCTCCAATGCTCACAATGGACTGGATTTAAGTTGCTCAGCCCTTACTTACACTTGTCGCAACCGTTGTTTACATCGTTGAAATCTTCCATTGACGTCTTGACGTCTTTCTGATCATGTATCTGCTTCACCAGAAGATTTGTACGAATTAAAGTCTGAGATGTTGTACGTTTATAAACAATATAGCCAAAATAGTTATTGTGAGATGGGATTTACTCAGATATGGGCAATGCTATCCGCATCGTCCAACTGACCACTCAAATTTTGCATATAGTTTTACATCGTTTTGCAAGAAATTTGCTATTTAAGTGTAGGGGTTGGGGCTTCATACGGATCAAACCTGTAAGTCAAAAGCATTCATGAAGGCATTTAATTGTATGAAAGATATTATGGGAATTACTAGTAATAAAATTAAATACGAACCAAACTTGAAGAGAATTCATGATGAACACACTATAATTGAAATGGATCTGGTAAATTTCTTGCATACTAGTTCAACGACTCAATCTCCATCAACAATAAGCATTGAAACAATATAATTCTAGAATGATAACAATATCCTTATCTTGCAGCTTGGATGATTAATTGGAAATCTGCATGAGGAGAAAAATATTATACGAGTCATTTTTACATTACACTAGTTTGGTTTTTCCACAAAATGGCCCTCAACTGCTGCTATAAGTTCGTCATTGTCCCTAAACTTTGTCTTCTTTAGTAATTTTTTGAGATTCGGAAACAAACAATAATCACTGGGTGTTAAGTCTGGACTATAAAAGGCGGATGTTCAATTTCTTCGAAACCGCAATCAGCTTCAGCAGCTTTTGAAAGTCTGGACTTATGCACTGGAACGTTGTCGTGGAGCAACAAGTTAATTTGATACATGAGGTTTGCCTAATACTCCCCCGTTATCGTACCACCTTTATTCATATAATCAATTAACAAAATTCATTGACAGTTCCAAAAAATGGTCACCATCATTTTTCCTGCAGAAGGGGTGACTTTAAACTTCTTGGGAAGGCTGGAGCCCTTAATATGCCGTCGATTCTCGTTTCGATTCAGGGTCATAATGATGAACTCAGATTTTATCTCCAGTGACAAATTGATTGATAATTAAATCTGGCTCATCTCCATAGACGTCAGGAATTTTTCACAGGTCCCTATCCGAACACGCATGGCGTAATGGCGACAGCATTTGCGGCACCCATTCTGCACTAACCTTTGTCATCCCAAAGTAAGCGTGTAAAATTCTGAAAACTGTGGTTTCTGAAACTCCTAGTAAAGCTGCTAATTGTCGCTTCTTCATTCTTGCATCCTCCAGTACCAAACCCTCGATTTTTTCAACAACATCTGAAGTGATTACAACAGGGCGTCACGCACATGATTCTCGACCATGTCTAAACAATTTTGACCACTCGCAAATAGTTGTCTTGGAACGGCAATCATCCCAGTATACAGCCAACATCCCTTGATTCCTTGTCTTGTTAGAAATTATTTGATTTTATTCATTTCAACGCGCGAAGACACAAATTGGCAGATAATAAAATTAATAATGATGCAATTGTTTTGTAAATTGCCGTACCCATGCGTATGTGATTAAAAAACAATATACCTAAACACGGACTACTTTGGCTCTGGAGTCCTTCTTTGGCCCTAAAGCAAAATAAAATGAAACACGTTCTATTGAGCGATTTATGGCAGTATCTGAAATATTTTCGGTTGGTTCTTATTGGTAACATCAATCAAACTGCCTGATAGTTCAAGTGATTCTCCGGTTTGCCGCTAGGAAACAGCACCACAAGTTGTGTGTCTAGTCTAAAGACCTGAAATTTTAATCTTAAAAACTTTTTCCTGCAGAAGACGCATTTCTTCAGGAACTTCTAATGTAAGTATGTTTTTTAGAACTCTTTTTAGTTGTTTCTGCCGTGCTGTAGTTAGAACTCTGTGAAACACAACGTATCTTCCTATTTTCATATATCTTTAAATCAGTTCTGGTAACTTGTAAAGTACGAACTACTTTGGCCCAGCTTCTTTTGGGCTAAAGTAGGTCGTACTTTTATAAACCCGTTATTTTTAGCGGTAAAGTTCTACAAATAGCTTGCAAAATGGGTAGCGAATATATTTCTATTGCATGTATTTGGTTTCAGCTTGCTCAAGATGCTTTACAAACATCTTCCTAGGAGCCGAAAATATGCTGATTACAGCAACCAACATCTTCAAACTTGTTTAGAAACCAGATCTGGTGAAATGACACAAAGGCAGGCTGCTGAACATTTCCGGAATACCCCGAAGCACTATTAAAAACAAGTTGAAGAATGTTGAAAGTTCTCCAAGTATTTTCACAAGAAGAAGAATTAGCTCTATGGTTTCCCACTAGATGAACTTGATATGAGGTCCATCATAAAATCCTACCTAACTAGACAAGGAAAGACTGTACAATGTTTTTGTAACAATGTTCGGGGCCGTGCCTGGGTTAAGTAATTCTTAAAGAAACACCGTCAGTTAACAGTCAACTTTTCGTCTAACATCAAACGAAATCCAGTTCCGATTGATGAAAAAATATTAACAGAGTACATTGAAAATCTGAAAGAGGCGGTCAATGATGTATCGCCAGATAAAATTTATAACTACGACGAAATTTGTATGTCAGTTGACCCTGAAAAGAAAAAAGTGCGTTGTAGGAGAGGCTGCAAGTACCCAGAACGGATAATGAATTCTACCAAATCTAACATAAGTGTCATGTTCTCTGGTAATGCCAATGATGCCTCGTTGCCTCCTTATGTGATATATAAAGGAGAGCATTTATGGACACTTTCACTTACCTACCTAAGCTACCTATCTATTTTTTTAACTTGGTGTAAAATATTACTATAGTCATTAAATAACATGTGTTTCTAAATACCCGTGTTCTTCTTTGTTTCTTGCCTTTATACCACGCTTTTTCTATTAAAAAACTATCTCGGGCCAAAGTTACCCTATCCTTAGGTTAACATTGACCCAAAATTAAAAAATTTAAAAAATAGAAACAAAAAATTTTGGGTCAAAAAATGTGCAGCATCTAAAATATAAGATGTTATGGTTGTATAAAAGGGTTACCAGAACTTAAATTAAATAAAAAATGATTTGTTTGAAGGGTAAATCGTATGAAATTGTTCAAAAGTGGGCTAAAGTTGCCCGTGTTTACGATCCCTCGTACATCAGATACCAATAATGATGGCTCAGCCTTCTCCCGTTTTCACAAACTTTTTTGATGAAGAAAATGTGTTAAACCACGATAGTGCAGGAGCTCATTCGCCGATAAACAGATGAATTAAAACTGAATTGCATGTATTGCGTAGCATATACCTTATTTGCTCGCCATAGCTCGCAGCAACTTCTGTCTGTTTTTCACAATGTGGTTAAGTTTCGAGCTTTATTTTCAGGAATTACATTAAAATCTAAAGTGGCAATTTTAAATCTCACCCCCTTCATTAAAATCTAGTAGGACGGCTGCAAAATAAATTGGTCTAAACTGATACATATTAACACGGCTTAGATTTCTTTAACTGATAAATACATATATTAAAGCGAAACCTCGAGAGCACTGCGGTGACAACATAAATCGACCCAGTCTTAAATTATCGACCAATAGATACATATTATGCGACGGTAACACTCACTTTCCAACCTACCAACAACACCTAAGGGTATCACATTAACACGTAACCAATATAAATAAATTTTAATTTTTGGCCGAGATCCGCGGTTTGTAATTAAGTAGCCTGACAGTAGTAGTTGTGTATAAATATTCGGCGAGAGGAATCATATTAGCATATCAGATATGGAGATATTGTGATATGTATCGCATGATCGCCGGACCAACAGTTGGTTAACGTAAGAGGGCGATTGTGTTTAGTATGTAATCGCCACGTTGTGTAGTGCATTGTTATCGTACGGATTGAAGACGGGCGCCATAAATTTACACTTAATTGTTACTGAAATATAGCCACAATTTATGTATAGTTTGAATGCGGTCATATAACCCACATCTGTATATTTAAGTTGTGTAGGTATATAGATGATCAAGTCGAGTAGATATTAATCAATGGATTTGTTACACATTTTAATTATAGTGTTACCAAGGAACGGCTAATATTATTGTATATTTCTCATTGTATAAATCATTTTGGTATTGGCGTATATTTACCCACAAGATTGCATGAAAATATTTAACCGAATAATCTAACGACGCAACAATATTGTACAAATGTTACCAATTGTATGAGCGATTCCTTTAAACTTATTGAGAATCAATGTTGTGGAAACATTTATATAGAATTGTGGTGTTCTTTAATACCCGAGACTGCATAATGGTTTAAAAAGGTGGAATTTCAGGAAGATGACTTCCTGTTTTTGTACTTATGTATGTAAACGAGAACTCACCTAATAGCTTCGTAACAGCACCTTGTTGTGTGAGCATATGCTGGGCCAAATCGTAATGTCGCAGGCCGAATCTAGACAACTCTAGAAATCGCTGTTGTGAAACCAGCGAAGCTAAAGGATGTCCAGGACCGGCTGTCGCATTTCCATATAATTCTCTTAAAGCTGCGGGTGCTAACGACGTCGGACCACTGTTGGTAGCTCCTGTCGTAACAACAGGTGTACTGGCAATAGACGGTGATGTGGCTACTGTAAAGGAATACAGATACACGCTGATTAATTATGCTTGTATAAATAGTTATATTAGATAGATGTGTTTGAAGTTACGATAAGTACAAGAAAGTTCAGTGAGTGTAGAATAATTTTGTATTTTCATACAGATGGAAAGTTGTGCGTACGTATACTTAGATTGTAATTAGAATTGGATGCTATCTTGTCAAATCTTTGCTAGAAATGTGCTTCTATGAGCGCATCCGTCAAAACCATACAAGCTGTTAATGTTTATATTACGCTGAACCCACAATCTCTTCTATATTAACAAGTTTCACTAAATATAGAACACGGAATGAATATTTTTTTTAATTAATTTCAATATTAATTACGTCCATTTTCAAACAGCTTAATTTGGACATTCACTAACAGATCAATTTCATGTACGCAATAACTTGAATTAATACTTTTCTATTTGTTTTAATCTGTGGTGGGTACAAACTGCAATGGCTTCCAAAACCATATTTCCGCAGGCTTTGTTACAATACCAAAGTTTGAGCATTTTTTTAATTTTTATTGTTATCTTGCTACGTGTTTTTCTGAAGTTTGTTAGTTGGTATTCGGTATCAATTTAAATATCGCGTGTCCGTAAATGTTTGAAGCTGACGTCTGTCAAAATGTATGCAATATCTGTATTTAAAGTTTACCACCCTGAGAATCTCAGTTGGCTTATTCCTCTATAGCCATATTGGCACGTCTATATTTTCTTTGACTTTTAGTATAGCCTTTCTGTTCGATTTTTATTTCCGTATTAGTTTTCCTTTGTACTGACAATCAGTTATTTTCATAACTACTAAAATAAGCTGATTGATAAAGCTTGATTTCACTTATCTGGTTATATAAATTCTCAAAATTATAGAACATGGCCAATAGAAAACCTATACACTTTTATCGAAAATGACCTAGACCCTTTAAAAGTTTGGCATATCACCTCGTAGAATAACAGGACCGATATTTTTCAATGATATTATCAATGCTGTACGTTATGAAGATATACTATAAGAATTTGTGGACCCATGACTCCATGATGACGAGTTGGAAAGAGGATTTTTCAGCAAGATAATGCTCCAGCCCATACTGCACAAGTGACATTAACATTTTTAAGAGAATTTTATGATGATCGTCTTATTAGCCAAGGTAGATGGCCACCAAGGTCACCAGATTATTTTATGTTCGGAAAGATTAAAGATAATATTTATAAAAATAGGTTACATAATTTAGATGAATTAATGCAAACAATTGAAAGCGAGATTCAAAGGATTACACAAGAACAACTTCAACATGTTTTCGAAAATATGAAACGAATAGTTAATTTATGTCTGAAGCAGCATGGTCGCCATTTCCAACATTTCTTGTAATTGTTATATTAACTAATAAATAATGTTTGTATTTTTGTCATTACAATGGTTTTATAGAGAATTTTTTTCTTAACTAATTTTAATTAACAATAAACGTTTCCAAAAAGAAGCATTATTGTGTTTGATTTTAAGAAACAATTTTAATTTTCCTGAAAATGGGACGCTAATGTCAATTCTTGCGATTGAATCAATGTAGTGGTACAAACTTAACCGAAATTTGACAGTAGCTGTCAACTTCAAACATTTACGGACACGCGATAGCTCTTATTAGAGAATTCTTCCCCGTAAAGGTTTTGTTTTTCTCTTACGGAGTTGTATTTTAAGTTGCATACTATCTCCTACAGCTCTCAATCTGATTGTTAATTTTGTTTCCCCTAAGTGAGGTTGGGATGGCGCTAGCGGTCAATCGAAAAGATTGTTTAATTTCTAATTCTGCTTTTTGATTTTGGAATTTTCCAGTTATTTCAGTAATGTTTTGCTTTGTTGATGCTTTTCGTTCCCATACGTTATTAATTTTTGGTTCATTCTGCAATTAGCCTTCGAACGAAAACGTGGTTCAATTGTAGTCATGTCGACTTGCGCCATGTGGCGGATATGACCCCTTTCGTGAAGCAAATTTTATTTCAACACGCCGTTCTGTGCTGCATAGGCGTTTCGTTCCTATTGATGGTAAATTTATCCAGATAACGATTATCGAAGATAATTTAGCAGTTTCTTTGTGTGAAAACTCCTTATCCCCTGGAATCATATTGGCTGCGCCCTGAAGTGCCGCGAGCTACCAAAGAAAACGTCGTTGTGAACATAACCTTCTAAGGTCGTCCAACAGACGCCATTGCCACGTGCTGCACCAAAGCAGGTTTTGATTTAAATAAATAGCTTCAAAATTGTAATATATTTCTGCTCAATTTGTGTTCAATAGAACTCATAACGAAGTTTATATCTCAATTTAATAATTAAGATTTTTCGGCAAAATTGAAGCATAGCGGCGTAACTCCGATTTTCGAAATTTTTGGTATAACGTATCCTTGGGTCCTAAAACGACAGAAAATGCAAAAATTTTAGTGCGGACGCACCTATTTTTTGCGAGAAAAAAACAATAAAAGTAACATTATTTTTAGGTTAGATCGCACATTTTGTGGAAAGTGTTGCCTTTTACAGGACATTAATGTAACGTATAACGCATCCTTGGATCTAAAAACGACAGAAATATTATAAATATTTCCCTTCCGATGATTTGATTGTTTGGGTGTAGATCGCAATTTGATAAATAAAGTATTACTATGAACGTGAAAGTATTTCATTGGAACTACTTTATAACACGAACATTTCATGAAATTTTCTTGGGCATGAAAAAGAGAGATACTAAGATTGGTTAGTACAACATTTTTTAGAAACTTTTTCTAATAAATGTCATGCAATTACCTCAACAATTATGTTGACTCTAGAATGATGATCTATCCATCTAGTTGTAGCTATCAAACAATGTTTTTGTCAAAATTGTATTTTCGTCAAGTTACAATAATATGCCGCAAAACGGTAGCCAAATATATTATTGCAATGTGATTAAGAAGAAAGCAGTTAGTTGCCTATTTTCCAATGGTTTTCTGTAAATAATATTAGAACTTTAGGTTGGCCAGCCCAGTCAGCGGATATTAATCCAATCGAGAACCTTTGGAAGTGTGTTATAAAGTACCACCAGATTAACCATCTGAGCAGTACCTGCAATACCTTGATGACTTTTACCTAACATGTACTTATTACTTTGTCCAGGCAGGATTTGTAATTTTCTTTTTATTATTGTTAAATATTCACTTAGTAGTCTTTCGATTTATATTACCATGTTCTTCAGTACTAAATAAAAACTAGTTTCATTATGAAAACTCAAAGCTGGTTTCTGCTATTTCGTTATTCAATCATTTCCTGTACCTATTTTTTGTCCGCCACTGTACATTTATACTCCATTGAATATCGACCTGATCGTGAACACTTCATGCTGTTGATTACGTAGATAAATACACAAAAATATACTATGTATTATTATTAACTATTTATTATTACTTTTCTAAATTTATTGTACATCATCGTTTTCTACAAATACAACCCACTCTTAGGAAATTAGAAAAAAAAGGAGGGTGGAGCGTATTACCGAACTAGGTCCTCCGTGATTTGCTTTTTGCGAAGATAGATGGCCTCGTCCTTGAGATCATGTAATATGTCGCAAATTACGTTAAAATCCTTTAATATTTGTTATCATTTCGGAGATATTAATGCGAAATTTCATTGAAACCGGCAAACCAAATTTAGGTTAGGAAAGTAAACAATTATTTTTAGACCAGAGTGGCCAACAACATAATAAAAAATTAAATCGCTGATTTTATCTTTACATAATTTTAATTCCGATTTGACCATAGCAACAAATTCAATTATTCAAGGTTCCAAGCGCATATAAATAAATAATTTCAAAAAAATAAAAAAAGGAACCACGCGCCTCGCATTGCAAAATACTTCCTGCTAACTAAACCCGCTAATTCTATAATTCTACCAGATTATGTTTTGCATAATTGCGTCCACGTTTTAATCAATAATATCCATATAACGCCCGTTGCAAATCAATTATCATTACACAGACGAAATTTTTTATGGAAAAAAATTATACGAATTTTCTCCGGCTGGTGAGTACATGCAATGTGCACACTATTCTAGCACGATTAACAGTAAATTGAGAAATCATTTCGGTCACGGAACGTCCTACCAAAATTACATACATACAAAATTTAAAAAATGTGTGACCAAAGTGAGCGTTGCCCGATATAAACATACACACCATATATAAAATATATCGTTTTATACCTTCAATAATTGCTTGCTTTCTTTTTGACGAAATAAATTTGAATTTCATTATACAGACACATACACACACCATCTGCGAATAAATTGTCCGTGTATGTACATACTTAATGAAATCAGTTTATATGTCTTGTTTATTAGGAAAACACGTGTCCCGAAAGGCTTAATTTGTAAATATATCGATTACATCTTGTAAGAAAACGCATTAAGAAAACATGGGGGGAAAATTAGTACACCTGTTAATACGGTTTAGTGCAGGTAGTTCGCCCGACAGGGGGCGCTGTCGATTCACAATTTGGACAATCCACTGTGACTACACCTGGGAATTGTGTTACGCGATAAATATAGTCGGAAGGACCACCCGAAGGAAAACATACCATGTCTTATTTTAATCTTAATTGAATAGCAGCCCGTGCTTGATAAGATTATACGCGAGAATTTCCTGAAAATTAAGTCGAAGTCGTCTGCAAAATGTGATAATATGTTATAGGAGATTGAAGGAATGAAGTATAAAACAAAAAGATTACGTAGTAACTTTTCTTTCAACGGTAAATATTGACTTGTTGAGTGGAGCAAATATTCACCTCCTAATATAACAAACAATTTCATGATTTTTTTTTGCTTTTGCTTGCTTGTGCAAGCACTAAGCCACTTAAAGTAATTTTATATCGATTGTTCCTGTTTAAGCAACAAATTCGAAACATAAAATATGTTTGTCTTATGTCTTTAAGTAAACACTTAAATTCAAGTGCAATGGATATCGTTAAGAAGGCATTAGTTTATTGCCGCAAGTAAAACTATCTTAACTATGTAGTAATGTGCAGTATATGACAAACAGATGTTCAATAACTTCTTTGAACGTATGCCCAAATTGGCAAAATTAGCAAATTAGCAAATTATTCATGAACGAATTGGAATGCTGTTATAATATTCTTCCTAAAAGAGCTCATGAGACAAAAATTGTCAAATCTGCATGAATTTTTGTTTCTGAATAAATTTGAACCATGAAGTATGGTAGCAATCTTCAGGAGGGCTCAGCTTTGATTCGATTGGAGTTTTGACCAAATGTGCCTATGATATGAGGGAATCAATTGTATCAATATGTACGAACTTTGTGGCTCCCTCTACAGCATACATATTTAAGTGAGTAGGTATATTAAGAAGGAGGTAATACTATACAAAG
Source organism: Popillia japonica (assembly GCA_004785975.1). Classification (NCBI taxonomy): domain Eukaryota; kingdom Metazoa; phylum Arthropoda; class Insecta; order Coleoptera; family Scarabaeidae; genus Popillia; species Popillia japonica. The sequence continues at coordinate 37,365 of SMLS01063335.1, forward strand.
AAAATTATTAAATCTTCTTGCATGACTTTTTTGTTTCTGAAAAAATGTCAACGATGACGTATGATAGCAAAAGTCAGTAGGGCTCAGCTTTGATTTGATTGGCGCTTGATCCATATGTGCTTATGATATGAGGGGAATCAATTGTAGGAAATATGAACTTTGTGGCTCCCTCTACAACATACATACATATTGAAGTGAGTGTATTAAGAAGAAGGCAATACAATCAGAAAAGAATTGTCAAATCTCCTTGCATGAATTTTTTGTTTCTGAATAAATTTCAACTATGACGTATGATAGCAAAGTTCAGAAGGGCTCAGCTTTGATTCGATTGGGGCTTGGTCCAAATGTGTCCATGATATGAGGGTATCAATTGTAGGAAATATAAACAACAGCGATTTCCAAAGTGGGAGGCGCGCCTCCTTGGGGAGGCGCAGACCATTCGAAAGGGAGGCGCGATAAGTGTGTGTAGATACAAATATTTTTCGTAACATAACATTAAATTGTTGAATGTGGGCTTTCAGGACCGTAATCTGTAGTAGATATATTCTTTTTTGCTTTTTCTTGGGTCTCGGATAAAACAGTTGGACGAAGAATCGACGGTATATCTGAAGATCTTTGCAATCAATTAGTTTTCCAACTGCGCACTTCAAAATTCGCTTTGCAAAGAGATGAGGCCACTGGTGTAGCTAAAGATGCTCATTTAATTGCATATGTTCGGTACGTTGCAGGAACTAATATAACGGAAGTTTTATTATTTTGCAAACTCATTCCTGGAATGGCTACATTCAGTGAAATTTTTAATGTAATTGATACTTTTTTCGATGAAAACGACATAAAGTGGAGTAACTGCATTGGACTCTGTACCGATGGAGCACAGTCAATGTCACGACGCCAGGCAGGTCTTCAAGCATTAGTTAAAGAGAAAACTCCTGAAGTTATCTGAACGCACTGTATGCTTCACAGAGCAGCTCTCGTGTCAAAAAGTATAAACGACGAACTTTTTATAAAAGTTACGAAAGTGGAAGCTAATTATACCGCACTTCTGTATTATTGTGAAGTGCGCTGGTTATCTCGTGCAAAAGTAATTCAGAGTGTTTGAACTCAAAGAAGAGATTGCAGTTTATCTTGATGAAAATCGAAATGAAGACGCAAATTTATTTAGGAATGACACCTTTATCGTTAAGCTTGCCTATTTGGTTGAAATTTTTGGGAAATTGAGTGTTGTGAATAAGTCAATGTAAGGACCACACATGCACCCACTGATTCAAAAAGACAAAGTTAAAGCATTCATTAAGAAATTGGAGCGGTGGAAATCAAATTTACATAAAAATAAGTACGACATGTTTCCGCTTTTAAATGATTTTTGCACCCGAGTTAATATTGAAACAAACAAAAATCTATTTGCTGTACACTTGGATGGTTTGCTAATGCACTTTTCACGGTATTTCAAAGATCTTGATATTACAAAGTTCGCCTTGGTACAGAATCCATTTGTCGATGAACAAAGTGATGAATTCAAGTTGACTAACAATGAACAAGAAATATTGATAGAATTATCATGCGATACTTCATTAAAACGAAAATTTCAAAGTGAAACGTTAGTTCAATTTTGGTTGAATAGAAGTGACGAATATAATACTTTGTCAAGTAAGGCAATGCTAATACTGCTGCCATTCGTAACATCATATCTATGTCAAACGGGATTTTTTGCAGCGGCAATGAAATCTAGACATCGAGCCCATTTAATAGTAGAAAAAGAGCTTCGAGTAGCTCTTTCCTCCCAAACATTTTCCATAAAGGATTTCCTCCTGGGTAAAGAAATACAATACAGAGAATAGGTATAGACAATTCTGCCATTTACTTTTTTCACTTTTTGTTCGATATATATGTGTTTTATCATTAACATGTGTTTATACTATTTAATAAAATAAAAGAGGAAGGCGTCAAGATTAGTTTCTTTTTATAGGGAGGCGCAGCATCATAAAGTTTGGAAACCACCGCTCTACAACATACATACATATTTAAGTGAGTATGTTAAGAAGAAGGTAATACAATCAGAAAAGAATTGTCAAATCTCCTTGCATGATTTTTTTGTTTCTGAATAAATTTCAACTAAGACGTATGACAGCAAAGTTCAGGAGGGCTCACCTTTAATTCGATTGGGGCTTGGTCCAAATATGCCCATGATATGAGGATATCAATTGTAGGAAATACGAATTTTGCGGCTCCCGTTACAACATACATATTTAAGTGAGTATATTTAGAAGAAAGTAATACTATCACAAAAAATTGTCAAATCTTCTTGCATTAATATTTTGTTTCTGAATAAATTTCAACTATGACGTATGATACCAAAAGTTCAGGAGGGCTAAGCTTTGATTCGATTGGGGCATGGTCCAAATGTGCCCATGATATGAGGATATCAATTGTAGGAAATATGAACTTTGTGGCTCCCTCTACAACATACATACATATTTAAGTGAGTATATTATCAAATATTTTAGAGCTAGATCCCCTGATCTTTCAACCATATTTATACCAATATTTTTAAGTTAAATAACTGTTGTTTTCCAAAAATTTTACTTTATTGATATTTGTTCAAAATATCTCCATGAATGTCTATGAAGCCTTTGAAATTAAAATTCAGAGTCAATAAATGGCGTTTAATTATTTTGTAAATATCTTGGAAAAAATCCCACATATGATGAACAATGAACTCAATAAAAGTTTGAAAAAAGGTCTCTATTGTTACCTAATGCATGGTAAACCAGTTCTGCTCAAAGCTTGAACCTATACAATATTGTTTATAAAATATATTTTTTATTAGATAATGAATAAATAAAAATGCAATAAATATAGATTAATTCTCCTGTAATGATCCTAAAACAAGTATGCAGTAAATGAATGAAAAAATAAAGCAATACAATTAAGCAATAACTTTTATCGCAATAACCATAATTTTAGACAGTGCTAGCATGATTAAGCAGCTATGGCTTTGATAAAGTTAATGACCCATGCTGTATATATTCATCAAATACTTCAATATGCGATTAAAAGAAAATGTCGGATTACTATGGCCTGGTTTTGGAACAATCTACATATATCCAGAAATAGATTTTGTTACATTTTGTGGATTCTAACGCTTTATAAATCATAGAGATATTCATACAATTGGATACAAAGGAAAAAACTATTTCTTTTGATAAATATCAATTTAATATGATTAAATTTATGAGTCACTGAAGAGGAAGCTTGGTTTTTATTAAGAAAGTCTCAGAAACCTAACCTAACCTCTAAACCTCATATTATCACTTGAAGAAGAGAAGGTGTAGAAAGGAAAAAATCTTTTAAATTCCCCAAAAAATAATGCCCAAAATTGACGGTTCTAATGTATGAACGCAGCAGTTCATGACCAAATAACTTCACCCATTAAGAAGATCAAAGCCATAGCTTCTCAAAGGTGCTAGCAATATCTAAACTGCTGTATGCAAACATACTGAAATTTCTGACTTCTATAGGATACTTTCCAATTGTTTCTTAACTAGTCAAGTTGTGTTTAACTCTAAGACATTTTGTTTCTTACAATTGAGCTACATGTTCATGGTATTAAAGAAAAATAGTGAGTTTAATTTTTACATTATTCTTCAAAAATGTCTAAGTGTAAACGTTTCTTGTTCTTGTTTCTGTACCAAGAATTAGTCCAATTTGTAGAAAAACGTTTTTCTGTAGTTGTGGTATACTATAAATTTTTATACCGGAAACTATTGCGGACATTACTTGTCAAATTCTAAAATAGCTAAAAACTATTTATCGTCATGTAGGACACCACATGATATAGTTCGCAAGGTCTTAACTTCAGAGGCACTAAAAGACTTACTCAACCAGTTAGATATCTAGTTAGGAAAAAAATATTTCCCTTCCGATGATTTGATTGTTTGGGTGTAGATTGCAATTTGATAGATAAAGTATTACTGTAAACGTGAAAGTATCTCTTTGGACCGACTTTATAACACGAACATTTTATGAAATTTTCTTGGACGTGAAAAAGTTTTGGAAGATCGTAGACAGTGGGGTTGGTTAGTGCAACATTTTTTAGAAACTCTTTCTATTTAATGTCATGCAATTACCTCAACAGATTATGTTCACTCTAGAATGATAATCTACCCATCTACCTATAGCTATCAAACAATGTTTTTATCAAAATTGTATTTACGTCAAGCTACAATAATATGCCGCAAAACGGTAGCCAAATATATTCTTGCAATGTGATTAAGAAAAAAGCAGTTAGTAGCCTATTTTCTCCAAGCTATTTCTTGCCCCAATATGGGATATATGTTTTTATAGTTTAAGCTACATGTGTAGAACTTCATATGCAGAACCACTATACCCCTAGTGTACAGATATTTTTCAATTTAACTTCCATTTTCTCTTTAAGAAAAATTGCGAATCTCATTCCTACAACTTCAAAAAAAAGGCTATATGAATCACCCATAAGGCTCTACCGCAATTCTATACAACCACTACATCATCCTTGCCACGTTATAATATCCATTCATAAATTCTAATATGTACAATTAACGACACTTCGACTAGACCATTAATATAACCATAAAGAATCTTTTTCAATGGCCGATAACCGTTGGTATTTTTTGCACGAGATATAAGTAGTATAATTGCTAAACATCAATATGCCGAACCGTCAGAGTAGACCGACCCTGATAATTGATATCAATTAACGTTATTGCCTGTGTATGGCCGCAAAAAGAGATACAATTAAAATGTCGTCAAAAGCGGTGAAAAACTTATGACAAATCGTTCAGACCATATATGTATGTCTCAATACAGTACAGATCCGTTCTGGACGTTTCGCAAGTAACTACTTAATTTGAGCTTTTCAAAAGATATTCTTCGGCAGTTTATATCTAGCTAAATGTTAAAAAAAATTATATATAAATTGTTTGAAATATGTATTCATATTTCAGCAGATGTGGCTTAAAGAAATTGATGGCTCAATTTAATATTATTAGAGAATATTACTGGTCGGTTATTTCTAGGAATACATTCCTGTTCACGAAATTTTTATTAAGACCTAAACACTGTCAGTCTGATGACGGTGTAGTTCCAACTGGGTCTTCTTGGCAGACTGTTATAGTCTGTTTCACTGTAGAAGGCAGAGAATCCATTAGACATACTATACTTCGGAGCTGTCTAGTCAATAAGTGGGGGTCGAATATTTATGAAAGCTAAAGCCTTGCGACCTGTTTTTCGATTTTAGTAATAAAAAAAGTTAAAAATAATTGGTTGTTTAGAAAGAATCTTAAGAAGCGTATAACATAGCCCAAGATGTCGGAAGCGTACAAGAAGTTTTGGCCTATAAACTAGGGTAAATTATATAATAAAACTTTTAAAATGTCAGCCACCACATATGTATAACATTCGTATAACTTCTACAGCCTGCCACAAAACCATTTTCTTAGAACAGGCTTCAAAATAACTGAGAAGGATACTGAATTAGTTTTGAGATTGTACTAGTTAATACTAAGATTCATCTTGTGTTGCCATGGAGTCTAAATAGCGCAGATTCTGGTGGCACATATCAAGGAAACAGCCACCGGTGTCAAAAAGTGTTTGCTTTTTTGTTTGTCTGATAGAATGAGCAAGACAAATCTTGAAGAAAGCCTTCATTTGCCCAAGTTTTTCTAAATAGGTGCTACCATATGTCCTTTTGTTAATACCCCCATTCTCTACGACTATTTTCCAGTTTTCTTGCATTGTGTCAAAAGGTGTCAAAGGAAAAAGCAATGTCTTGGTTTTCTGTTTGTCTTCTAGGATAGGCAACAGAAATCTTGTACCAAACCCTCGTTTACCCAAATCTTTCTGAATAGGGGCAACCATCATTTTCAATTTTATTCTTTATTAATAGAGTCATCCTGTACAATTATTTTGCAGTCTTCTTACATTGGTTCAAGATAAAAATTTGGTCCTACTTGATCAAGATAATCATTACAAATTGAAGGATTCCATGGCCATCCATACAATCGTTATTTAAATTAGACCAAGTAATTTATTTTATATCAAGGTACAACTTCATGTAGTTGTAGTACAAATTGCGAAGTACAATTGGAAATAAGTTTACAAAATATTTGTTGGGGATATATTTTTAATTTTATGCGAAAATTTTTAGCTAAGACTATACTCATTTATTTTTATCTTCGCTTTTTTTTATTTAAAGAAAATGTCTGTTGTACTCAGGACTCAACATGATGAAAGCATCTAGAATGTTACAAAGAAACCACAAAATTATCATATGGCTAAGAGAAATTCTCTATTATTCACAACAAAAGGTAAAGGGAATATTGGATCTTCACTCATGAAACAATATAAAAAGAGCAAAACGAAAAATTAATGCATCCACATAAAAATTTCATTTCCTAGAATCTTAAAGCTGTTACTACAATGAAACTAAAGGAACCTCATCGGCAAATTGTAATAAACTGTAGTAAAGAGTTCGCTAAAACACCTCAGTACCTTGATAAATTTATAAAACTACTCATTGTGAAACAAAATATATTTACAGAATCTTTTTACCAAGTCACCGATTAACCATCACAGATTGTTCTGTAATTAAATTGCAAAACGTGATGTTGACAATTACCAATTTCATCAAAAATCGTTCTACTTAAAGAACCTGCAATTACTTTTTTATTAATTTTATTGAAATACTTGCTCAAGAAGCATACCTGTTAGAAATATTTCTCTACCGACGCCAAATACCTATTACATCTCTCTAAATTCGATCGAAATTCAATTGAAAGTGTAATATAATAGAACAGAAAAAACGCCCAACAAGAAATTCTTCCTAGTTTACTGTATAATATTTGTCGAAACTATTCGAAATAAAAGCATATTCATTTTACTAACTTCTATAATTAATTGATAAACCTAGCATGAACAAGACAGTTTTTATCGTATCCACTTGTCAACTAAATCAGTCTCCGCGATCGTGGTTTCTTCTGTATAATGATTAATTATTGGCAAAAAACTAGACAATTTCACGGAGTGTGCCTCTAGTTCAATTTATAATATTTGTGTTACCTCTCTGTTCACCGATAAATAACATTAATCGGATTTAATTGATTTACACATTTCAAGGGCGAGGGTACTGAATCGTATCTCTAAGGATGTAGTTTAAATTTAGATTTATATTTTATTGGAAGTAGTTTGGAGTAGTTTAGACGTTTTGAGATTTAATCATCAGAAAAAATTCCGTGTTAGTATCCCAAAAAATTGTTACTTCGGAAGACAATTATGATGGTGAAAGGTTCAATACATTTGCTTTTAAATACATTATAGATACTGTCAATATGGTCGAAGAAAATAAATTAAGCAGCGGAATGGATTCTGAACAAAAAACAAGAGTTTAGAAAGCAGTTAGGACTTAGCGAAGATCCAATCAAAAATTTAAGAACCTCCCATTAACAATTTTTTGAAAAAATAGGTAAATTGTATGATACAAAAGCAAATAATTATTTCTAATAATTGTTATACAAACAAGCCTTCCATTCTCGTAGTAAAAGAAAATAATTTCTGAACACATTTCGCTTGACGTATGGAATGGGAAAAAAATTAATCGTGCTCCGTCACCTTTACAATAAACGTTTCATATGCTATGAACACCATAAATTCATGCCAACTATTTATATCAA
>SMLS01063336.1:0-11077 GCA_004785975.1 Popillia japonica
TAAGGCAAATAATAGAGCGCTTTTATGAGAATTATCAATCACGACCCGCTCTAAAAACAATTCAGCGAATAATAAATAATTTTGAAAGATTGGGCTGTATTATGCCGAACAAGAACAAACGTAATAGGCAGCCATTTGTTCGCCAAGACGAAAGAAATCTTTTAATTTGTGCCAGTGTCGAACAGAACCCGAAAATATCTTCATTGGGTATTAGTGAGCAGCTGGATATTTCTAAAAGCACAGTATGCCGTGTTTTAAACAAAAATAAATACCATGCCTACAGATTACAGAAAACAAATGAAATATTTCCCGAAGATGAAGAACAGAGAATGGAATTTTGTGAAAATATGATGCATATTTGCAATCAAAACGCAAATTTTATTGCAAATATATTATTTACGGACGAAAGTACTTTCCCGTTGCACGGAAGACATAATCCCGCTGTACCTCGACACTGGGCAAGAGAAAACCCGCACCTAACATACAATGCTAGAACTCAGTATCCCCAAAAATTAAACGTTTGGGCGGGATTACTTGGAGAGCATAAAATTGGACCATTTTTTATAGATGGCAATTTAACAGGCGAGAAGTATCTTAACTTGCTCCAGAATCGAATTCTCCCACGCTTCCACGAATTGGCGCTCAACTTGGATAACATATGGTTTCAACAGGATGGGTGTCCCGCTCGTAATAGTAGACTTGTACGGGAATATCGTCATAATGTATTTCCAAACCGTCTTCTAAGTACCTGGGGAACTATTCGCTGGCCACCTAGATCACCAGATCTCTCCCCTAATGACTTTTTCTTATGGGGATACATGAAAACTAAGATCTATACATTTGAAAACGATAGACCAAACAATTTGGCAGAATTGCAACAAAAAATTATTAACACTTTTGATGACATTCCTCCAGCAATTTTACAGAATGCGCAACGAGGCTTCTACGATCGTTTAGCATATTGCTGTGAGGCGACCGGAAGACGTTTCGAGCATTTAATGCATTACAAAAGCGGTCGCTTTTATGTTAACTTATAAAATAATAATTTATGACTAATAATAGATTCCTTCTTCCTATGTTACAACATATGCATATTTTTTTAACGTTTATTCCTGCAAATATGAGAATATTCATTTTTTATTTAGCTACTAATTACAGAATTTAAATTTCATTATTTTACTGTGAATTGTTGTAATAATACATAGTATTACTATTCTCCACATAGCTTTAATACTTTACATTTTTCATTCGTCATAAACATCTTCTTACAATACATATTCTGTGCACAAGTTTGCTATTCTTGTTATAACTACATATTTAGTTTTTAAGAGGATAAAAACAGCGGGCACATTGTGCACGTTAAAGAAAATTTTATCATATGAGTCTACCTGCATTACGTATAATTCATACCACCGGCGCAGCACGTACATACATACTACAACGCTAACCCTGCTCAACGAAGTAACACGTCAATCGGAGCGAGCGTTTGACGGCACTTGCGATGCAACGATCTGTATACATATAGGTAGCATCTAGAATAAATAGATTTTTAATCGAATAATATTTGAATTGACCTAATAGTGCAAAAAGTATCTGGAAAATGGATAAATACTTAAAGGCCAGAAAAATACATATACTTATTGTACAATTTATTCCAAAATATTGACTTGGAGTAAAGAAAATTATCAAAAAGAAAATTTTTGACATTTATTTCTAACTTCCGGTTTTAAATGCGCTTATCCCATTTTAATACGACTATTTTTTTGTGATTATATTTGCTTTGATCTCGTGTTAATAGTATGTCAAGTTATTTATAGAAAATTGTAAAAGAATGCAATTCTTAGGGTAATATACAAAGTACTGACGCTGCCAATATCTTTTAGACCAAGTGTTATATTTCCATCGATATCCAAACCTTCGACAGCCTATCATTCTGAGTGAAGGCATCAAAACAAATGTGTTAAAAGTGGACAACAACGACAACAAATTGCCAAGAATCTAGATATAAGTTGCAAATCTGCAAAGAGAACCTTAAAGGAATATAACACCAAAAGCTACAAGTATCAAATTTACCAACATTTCTTTGAAGCAGATCATAAACGCTAACTGAATTTTTGTAATTGCTTACTAAACCATCAAAGCCTGGACGACAATCTTATTCTTACGATTATCTTATTTCGTACAAATCAAGATTTACGTACCTACTTTCGTGCACTTCATAGGCAAAACAATCAATATTAGGCTTGAAACAGCATTCAATATACATACATATATGTATTAAAACGTGTTACTGGGATAGTATGTACCTAATTACTTTTAACGTACTTTACATCTATATCTTTTATCATGTAATAGTACTTCCTGTACGTACATATGAAATAACAAGGCTGCCGTCAAAAGCTAGAATAAATTATTAGTATTATTACTATGCGCAATTATTTCTGATAGGTCTAACTGATGAACAACATTTGCAATTTCTTGCATTAATGTACATAATAAAAAGCAATTGCTAGCCAGAATACTTTAAAAACATTTATTGTTAATGCAAATTCTAGGCTGCTAAACGTCGTAGAAGCCATTATATAAGTTACGAGCATAGTATAGGTTTAATGTAGAAAATCTGCATACTTATATATAATAATGTACTTAAAGAGGGAAGTTTCCTATGCCTCTACTATATGTATAATAATACGTCAGGATTTGTTTCTGGCGTTGATAATTTACCGTTATAATCATTCTTGACATCTGCATTTTAAAATATTATGTACGTATCACAATATCTTCAGGTAACATATTGATTAGTTGAGATAAAATCTACAATATATATGTACAATATGTAATATGGAATGCCACTGTAGGTAATACTGTTTAAGCAAAATATTTACAAGGTTTCAACAACTTTATCCGATCAATAATGTCTATAACATAATTAGAGCTTAATCCATTTAGAAAATTGATTACGAGCATATATGGTTGAGCTACACTCCGACAATACCTCTGCTATCAATTATTATGTACTACATCTTATCCACAACACTAATAGTCCATGTCAAGAGAACTTTCATTATCAAATGGAGAACGAACTGTTTTTAATACTAGTCGATAATAAGACACAACTAGCATTTTAAGTAATGTTAATAAATATTTATTTTTGGTATTTATTTTAACAATTATGCACGGCAAAATAGAATACCAATAGAGGAAAAAAATATTAACTTAAAAGTTAAGCGTAACTGAATCATATCAGAGTGGCCAGCAGGAACTCTGACGCCGTCTATGTTAACCAATATAATTACATATTAGTAACTATAGTTTAGTGAAAATGACTTGAGGAGTTAAATAGTAAAAACGATTATAAAGTGAAAACGCAATCAAAGTAAACACAAGAGAGTATCTGTTTATAACCAAATACTAACGTTACTAACAAAACGTAGTTACATTTTTCTTTACAGAGTGTTCAAAGATTTATGATATATTAAGCAACTTTTAAAGCTGTAAAACACATTTTTTTCTAATAGAACGTCCTGTATATTTTGATACCGTTGGGCACAGAATTCAATTCTATGTCGATTTGCTGTAACACTCCCTATAGCTATCTCCAATAGTTTGCTTTTTATTCCCATTTTATTTATTAATGCTTCCAAATGGCCAACAATATTTTCTCTGGGAGGCTATGACTTTGACATTACAATAAATTATTAGGAATATTCGAGGTTCTTGCTCTTAAAACATCATGATGGTCTGAAGGGACAATTCTTATAATAGATTCCAAGTCAGCTAGCAAGCGGGCTTTATGTACACCTTCCGACAGAATTAATGTAGTCGTCTATAGCGCAGTGTTTATCAAAACTGTTCACCATCAGGCCAAGCAAGCGTTCGGCCGGCATCGGTTTCTATTGGTATGTGATTTATTGGGGTATTAGTATTTAAAACACCGGGGGCAATTGTGTGGATCAGGTAGGAGAATTGAAATAATTTCTTGAAAATGTATATATCGAAATTTAAATATGCTTTAAATAGCTTTCTCACAGGGAGGTGATTGGCAAGGTCATATTTACGCTTAACAGTAGGTAATTAAGTATGTAATTATATAGATGACAAATAAGGCTGTATTAATAACTTTCTTTAAACTATTTGAAAAATGAAGTTGATATGCGTATGAAGTTTAATATTGCCATTAAATTTTGTGTAATTAATTTGATTATACTTATTTTAAAAATATAGAGAGAACCAAACAAGAATAATTTATAAATTCACTATGGCTACAAGTAACATTAATTATGGTTTTATAAATACATACTAGTAAATTATGATTAAAATTCGAAATAATGTTGTATCGCTACCAGTAGAATTGCTGTTTGTATAATAATAAAAACAATATATTATTCGGAAGAAAGTAGGAAATTTAAACTTAGAATCATAGGTGTGTGAAAGTATAGAAACAGAGTGATTAGTTGAGAAAAATCAGGTGTACAAGAAACGAGCGAGTAAGTGAAAAATTTTATTCAAGGTTAAATAATCGTCTCGAAGACTCTGACGGGGTGACTGGGTTATCGAGTACGATAACGCGATAAGAGTTTTAAACATAGGTGTAACATAGGTACATTAGGTCTAGTTAAAATGAAACAGGAGATGGCGGATCTTATGAGTGCTGTTAAAGAAATGATGATAGAAATTAGAGAGATGATAAAAGAGCAAAAAGAATATTATGTGAAACTGTGAGACTGTTTGTACATATGTTTTAGTTCTCCGGGATTTTTGTTAAATTTCTGGCGTTTGTAACTACTATACTTAGTTGAAATTTATATCAGTGCATAGTGCAAAATTTTGTCTTCATGTTCAACTATCTTTTGTTAGTGTTGTTATTCTCAAGCTTCTGTATTTAAGGCGGTAAGTCTATTCTATTCCGGTTCGGAGCTCTTTTTATTTCAGTGCTTTTTACGCATAGCGCACTTTTTGTCTATTTTCTTTCTTCCTTTTAATTTTTATCGGATACTTGTAAATTGTGGACTGAATATATACAGTCTGTCCTCTGTACTCTGCTCTCTTGCCTTTCCGTTGCCTGGGTTTACCTTAGCCTGTGTGTTAAGTCGCCGCGACGGGCACCGCTGGCGTGAAGTGCGTTTCTCCCGCCCTTATTCTTAGGATTATACTGTAAGCGTCAACATTAACAGTTTCAAGTCAGCGAAAATGTCATCATGCACGTACTGTGCTACGTGTAGTGAGTCCCTTACTCCGGATAAAGAAATATCGTGCGATTTGTGTAGGAAGTTTATCCATTCTACGTGCAGCGGATTGTCTCGGCTGGAAATTCAATGTCTCAAAGCTAAAGATCGTAAGCTCACTTTCTACTGTCCTTCTTGTATGGATTTCAAGGAACAACTCGCATCGTTGAATGGCCTCAAGGAAACTATTAGAAAACTAGAAAATGAAGTTAATACGCTCAAAAGTAAATCCTCCACGGGACCGAGGTTTAATGTGAATTCTCCCAACAATCTTCATGTCTCCGAAATTATCGATGAGCTTCAGGATCGTCAATCGCGAGAATCCAATATCATTATGTTCAACTTAGAGGAAGTCGCGGAATCCGATCCCAAAAAGCGAAACGAAATCGAATCGGGTAAAATAGCAAGCATTATATCTAGTATTGACGATTCCATTAACACCTCTGGTATACGCTTTGCCAGGTTAGGCAAGTTTCTACAGGGTAAACAACGCCCAATTAAAATAACTCTGTCGTCCAAGTCAGACGTATTGAAGGTCTTGAAAAAGAAAAGGATTATTAACATACCAGTAAAGATTCATGGCGATCTCACACCAATGCAGAGGCAACACCTCTCCGATCTGCGTGCTCAGTTGGACGAATTGAATCGTAAGGGGGGTAACAAAACTATTAAATATATTCGTGGGAAACCTCAAATCGTTGATTCAAAAAACTGAAGCCTAAGGATTTTTTACATTGCCTCTATCAAAACGTGCGCGGTCTTCGTACAAAAACCAATGATTTTTATAATAACTGTGCTGCTGCAGATTTCGATATTATCGCCCTATCTGAAACATGGCTTCATGACGGCGTAAACACGTCTGAATTATTTAGTGACCGTTACTTTGTATATCGACGAGATCGTGATGCACAGGATCCTAACGTTAGGCGCGGAGGAGTTCTTCTAGCAATCCGATCGGATTTAGCTTCTTCTTCAATTCCGGTGACAAGTGATGTTGAAGCGGTGTTTGCTTCCGTTCATGTCAAGAATACTCAGATGATTTTTGGCTCCGTATACATTCCACCTGCATCAGATGCTGGAGTGTACTTAAACCTTCTTCAAACTATAGAATGGATAACCGACCGCCATCCGAATACCGTACTCTGCATAGTTGGAGACTTCAATCTTCCTGGAATTAAGTGGTCTATTTTGGACAACGAACCTATTGGAACACCAACTAATAATATTGAAACCATGGTCTATGACAATTTAGTCTATAATGGTCTACTACAATACAATTTCAATGCTAATAGAAATAACGTGATATTAGATCTAGTGTTGGTCAATAGTTCTAACGTAAGCGTTCATGAAAGCAGTTATAATTTAGTCAAACCAGATAGCCATCACCCACCTTTAAGTATCGATTTATATATCCCGGACTTACATGTAATGCAATTTCCGGATACTTGGCGGTATAATTTTAGGAAGGTTTGTTATGATGATGTTAATAACTATTTTGAGTCATTTGATTGGGGAAATGTACTGGATTTAGATATTAATTTATGTTTGACACAATTTTATGATATTGTAAATAGTGCTATCGACTTATTTGTTCCAAAATACTTAGTTCGATCAACTAACTACCCAAGCTACTATTCTGCAGAAACAAAAAGACTTATAAAGCAAAAAAACAGACTTTACTCTAAATTTAAAGCAACTAACGATTCCTGTGTTTATGAAAAATATAAAATTCTTAGATCTAAATCCAAAACAGCAATACGAAATGATTATAAAAAATTTGTATCTTTCTCACACAGTCAATTGGCTACAATACTAACGCTTTTTTGAACTTTGTGAAAGTTAAAAGTAACGATAAAAATTTTCCAGCTAAACTTACATATAATAATGTATCATCAGATAACTTAAATACAATATGTGATTTATTTGCTCAATATTTTGAAACGGTTTATAATCAGTATAATAATCTCAACTATAACATAGATTTCTCACACTTCGCAAACAATTGTCTCCTCAACAATATATCCATTACTTCTGATGACGTCTTTCTGAAGCTTAGCCAAATGAAAGGACGGCTCAATACTGGTCCTGACGGTATATCGGAATATTTTTTGAAAATGTGTAGCCCTACATTATCCTTACCTTTGGCAATGTTATACCAACGCTCTCTGAATTCTGGGTGTTTCCCCAACAAATGGAAAGTAGCACATGTGTTCCCAGATTTTAAGAAAGGAGATAGAGAATTAGTTCAAAACTACCGCCCAATTTGTTTACTCCCTTGCATTTCAAAAGTAATGGAACACATAATCTGCGATTCTATCTTTTATACCTACCGCAACACTATTAATATAAACCAACATGGCTTTTATTCTGGACGCAGTACTCAAACCAATCTTCTTCAATACACAAACTATATTAACCACTCATTGGAAACGGGTCAACAAGTGGACTCCATATACCTGGACTTCTCCAAAGCGTTCGATCAAGTGGATCATAATTTGTTGCTTCTGAAACTCTCTCTTTATGGTATCGGTGGTCAGCTGCATTCATGGATAGCTTCATACCTACAAGGTCGCACACAAATTATTACTCTATCATCAGCGCGATCAAGATCAATACCAGTTACTTCCGGTGTTCCACAAGGAGGCCACTTGTCTCCAGTTTTATTCCTACTCTTTGTGAACGATATGTATTCATGCATAACATCGTCTAACTATGTTTCTTATGCTGACGACCTCAAGATATTTAAAAGCATATCATCCTCATCTGATAGTATAGTACTCCAGACTGATCTTAACAATATATTATCTTGGTGCAGTAACAACAACATGCGTCTCAATTTCACTAAATGCCACACCATCACTTTCTTTAAAGGCCGATCTCCACTAATCTTTAATTACTCTCTGAATGGGACCACACTCGAACGAGTTTACCAAATCACTGATTTAGGGATTATATTCGACAGCCAACTTACTTTCGTACCGCATATGGACGTTCTTATAAATCGATCTTTCCGCCTTTGTGGCTTTATCAAGCGTGTCTGCGCTGACTTTACTGATGTGTTAGCCATAATCACGCTCTTCAATTCCTTAGTCAGATCAATTCTTGAGTACTGCAGTGTGATTTGGTCCCCTTACTATGCCTTCCACATTACCAGAATAGAAAATGTCCAAAGGAAAATGATCAACTTTGTTTTGTATAAATTATACATCGACAAAGACAGATATGACTATACTCAAAGACTTCGCCTGTTAGGCATTGAATCGCTGGAATTTCGACGTCGTCTGCTATCTTTGAGATTTGGCTACCAATTAGTCCACAGCAACATGGATTGTCCGCAGCTCCTTGATAACATTAACTTTAGAGTACCAGCTTTTAATTCGCGCAACAACAGCACGTTTCATATACCCTTCCACAGAACGCTATACGGGCAGAAAAATCCATTAGAGAGACTTCTGTCAAATTTAAATTCACTAGACGATGTAACATGGTACGATTGGCCATTAACGTCGGTCATATCCTATGTTAGAAGGTTGAACAGACAAGATGATTCAATCAATAATATATAGTCCACCAGCATTGCTGTTTAGAAATATATTTTTTTCCCTTTTTATGATTGTTGTGTTGCTATTACGTTCTATATAACATCTTATACATTACTGTGTCTCACGTCATTGCATATGCATATATATAATTGTACTATTTTGGATCTTAATCTGTAAGTACAAAAACAAATAAATAAATAAATAAATAAATAAATATCATGAAGCTTTGAAAGAAATAACAATAGAGAATAAAAATGCCTGACACTTAGACAAGAAGAACAACTAAAAAATGTTGAGAGAAAAATAATAAGAAAGATTTACGGAGGAAAGAAAATAAACGAAGAGCAATAAAGGCGTCTAACAAATGATGAGATAGATAAAATCTTAGAGGGAGAAAACATAGTTAGAACAATAAAATCTCTAAGAATTAAGTGGTACGGACATGTGTGTAGAAGAGAAGATAGTTCGGTAATAAAGAAAATAATGAAATGGAAACCCCAGGAAGGCAGACCAAGAGGGAGGCCAAACCTAAGATGGGAAGATCAAGTAATAAAGGATATAAAAACTATGAAGATACAAGGGTGCCGAGAAAAGTTGAAGCATGGAGATGAATGGAGGAGGATAGGAGATCAAGCTAAGAAACACAACAACCTGTAACGACGAAATGAGGAAGTGGAATGATTTGGCCTATCGTTTCCACTACAATCTGGCCAAGAAGCTTCTTCAGAGCGACTACAATTCCACCAGGAATGTATGGTCCTATATATACATATGTATGATAACCTTTTATATATTTATATCGGTATATGTATACATTTTCAAGACATAATTTCAATTCTCGTACCTGATCCAGACAATTGTCCGGTGTTTTAAATACTAATACCCCAATAAATTTCCTACCTGCAGAAACCAATGCCGACCGAAGACGTACTTGGTCAAACGGTGAGCAGTTTTGATAAACACTGCGCTATAGACGACGACATTAATTCTGTCGGAAGGTGTACATACATGTGAATTTATAATGGGCAAGTTAAATTTATAACCCAGGGACAAGAAAGTTTTTACATCAGATGGAATTTCAACATCAGATAAATTAACAATCCATTTGTCATTATTAGAAACAATACATTGATCTCTGACACCAGCTTTTAACCTTTTTATATTTATATGTTTAATATTTGCAAAAAGTGTTGTATGATTTATTTAAATGAAATTTAAAAGAATTAAAAGAGGGCGGAGGAAGAGGGGAGTAAAATGCTTTTTTGAATATAACAAATGACAATCAAGAGAATGTTTAGTAACTTGAATATTAGAAAAAGTTATTCAAATTTCAAAATTTAAGGTTTTTGTTCCCAACCTTTGTTCGAAATGTCCAACTCTCCTTTGTAGGAGACCCCTGGCGTCAGCGAGTAAAATCTTGATGTTCTTTTAAGAACACCAACAACTATGTTTCTTCTAAGAAGAAACAATCATTATTTAACGATATAAGATGTAAAGAAATTCAAATTATTTGAAACACTTTTTTCTTAAGTACTAGTATTCGATCAAACAAAAACGGAAATGCCAGAAGTCTCGCATTTTAAGACTGCCAAATAGTGACACCGTTTTATCAAAATGTAGTAAAACGTTAAGTTTTAAGTTCTTAAAAATTAGTGACACACTTATTAATCTTTCAAGCTATACAACTCAATTTTAATACAATTATTTAAATACATAGATACAACACTTACATATAACAGGAATTATATTTGTCCGCAATTTGCAAGACAACGTAATATTAAATAATAAAATAAAGTTCTTCCCGCAATTCTTTGGCATTCTGACTATAACTACAACATTTTCCATTATTTTGTTTATAAATTACATAATAGTGTTTACACTCATCTCACACTCTCAACGATTACAACAATAATGTTTTATTATTGTTGTAATGTCAAAGTCATAGCCTACTAGATAAAATATTATTCCGCTATTTGGAAGCATTAATAAATAACATGGGAATAGAAAGCAAACTATTTGGAGAGAGGTATAGGGTGTGTCACAGCAAATCGATGTAGAATTGAATTCTGCGCCCAACAGTGTCCAAATATTTGTTCTATTTGAAGAAATTGAGTTTTACAACTTTAAAAATTGATTGAATCAGAAATCCAGATTTTGTCTTGATAACTGTGATAGATGTGTTCTTGTGTGCAGACGATGAGAACAATATGCGCAGTGCAACAATCTGAATACCATATTATTTGGCGGAGATTCTGTAATGGTATGGGGATGCATCTCTTTGGCAGCGCGCACGTATTTAGTAGTGTTAAA
>ML217838.1:2509-13220 GCA_004785975.1 Popillia japonica
CGAGAATTTTCTTCTAACTTCTTTTCTAGGCTTGTAGAATTTTCTTCTAACTTCTGTTCTAGGCTTCCTAGTATTCCTTTTAGTTCGGCAGTACCATCATCCACTACGAAAACGTGGTTTTCTGGATCCTCACCATTCTCTTCCATCACTTTTCGGAGCCGTTCTAAGAGATCTTTCTTCTTTCCGATAGTATCTTCGTCTCTTTCCTCAAGTTCCCTCTTGAGATCTACCACTTTCAGGTCTTTTAGTCGCATTGCCATTTTTGTTTATTTTATTACGAGAAATTATCGCCAAACCCCACACCTGACACCAATTGTTACGTTTTAAGGTTTTAAAATAATCTTCAGGCGATAATATTTTCACAGAAGTATTTATTTAAACTAATTTAACAATTAAGAATTACTTGGTAACGTAGAACACTAATTAAACTATTTACTTCAACTAACACAAATTTATATGCACGTTTCGTATTTATATTCACAGCGTCCGTTCTAATTACGCGCTAGTTCAAGACTGTCCCGCATACGAGATTGTCACCCTTATATACATAAAATATAGCTTCTAGAATTCTCTACACTAAACTAGACTGTTCTAGAACGCCCTCTCTAGAATGTCTCCAGAAAACACGCGAACCATCCATATATCATAATTACAGTGCACTGCATAATCCATTTTAAACGGCTTTGTCGCTAGATGGCGTCATTCGTAACACTATATTAAAACAATGACAAAACCCATAAGTACGCATAGTTTTTTTCCTACTTAGTTCCAGCATGTTCATTACGCTATGCCTATTGAAATATCCAAAGAATACTTTGGAGTGTCTCAGACCAGGATGGTTCTACCAGAGGCCTGCTTTGAGCTTCTCCTCCGTCACCCTGAGTTCTCTTTCATAGGTGATCATTCCTATTCTGCAAAACGGTTTCAGTCCCACACCCGATGTTCTTGCAGCCTTGTTTGCTAATAGATTAGTTTTCTCGTTGCCACTGATTCCAGTGTGTCCTGGTACCCAGCATAACGCAACTCTGTTCTCTCTACCTAGACTCTTTAGTTTTCCTAAGTATTCCCAGACTAATTTCAATCTGATGGTATCAGAACTGCATCTATGATTCAGAAAAGAAGTAAAATTGAACTTTGAGTAAACTCAATAGTCTTAAAAAAGGAGCAATAAGTACGTCAAATTTAAGGCGCATTTATCAGGTGTGGATTTTCATTGAAAAAAAACTTTGACGCTGTGTGCACGCTATACAAATTACTCTTATCCTTAGTTAATGAAAAATTACAAAATATATACATAGCTATACACCTCGGTATGTATCTAGTAAGTTTTTCAGCTATATTTTATCACAACAAAATAGATATTCTTTGCAAAAATATGTAACTACTGAGTATGTGAGAATAGCAATACCAGCTATCCAACAAGACTACAGAAAATACTGCTATTTCTTATGTTTTTAGATATATTGGATATACCTATCAACAATATAACATAGAAGTCTCGTTTTTGATTAATATATCTTCTAAGGCTGAAATATTTTTAATTCACTAAAAACTTATAACGTAATAGTACGCCAAGCCACTATGGAATGAAATTACATTATACTGTAGAATCATCATTTTATTTAACAACTTATGCGGATATTAGTAGGCTTTCGAAACTGCTTGCATTACTCTTGAATAATAATGTCATGCATTCATGAATATTAACCCTGTCCAATGAACACAAATTCGAATTCGCATCACGTGCCGCAATATCTGCGAATTAGCAACGCAGTTTTTTAGTACTTATTCAAAAACTTTTCTGATTCTACGACGTACCCATAACATTATTTCGGATAAAAGCAATTTGCTGTAATTACATACGAAGAGCAAGGTTACAACTAGCGAGAAGTTTTACTATTCTGTAATCGGATGCCAAGGATATGTCTTCATTTGTTATGATTCCGTTTTATTATGAGATGCAATGTAATACGTAAATAAAGTTTATTCGTTGTAACAGGCTTACCTGAATACCACTTAGTTTTCCAGTGTTTGAAACTAAAATAAGTGGAAAAATAATTAGCTCTTTTCTCAGCAAAGCAGTCACAGTACCTTGTCAAAATCAATAGATTTGCAATTTAGTTTGTAATTAGATACTGGATATTATAAAAGTTATGAGAAAAATAATTAAATTAGAATTGCACATGTGAAGGGCCAAGGTACGGTGTTTAGCTCATCATAATAGATTTTAGAACGATAAACATGTATCTCAAATAATGTTCAATACAAAATGCTAGTTTTCAATCTGCCATATATCAATATCTAAATATTGTTATTAACTGCAAAACAATTTTAATCAATCAGTATATTGTAATATACTTGCTACTTTATGAGAAGTCATACAATAAGTTAATTAATTGTACAAAATCGCCTGTTAGATTATAATTGACATGAAAAATTCTTATGAGTATGCATACATATACTTACACTACTTTTCAAAAATGTGGAAATAACGTATTGCACGATCTATTTTGATTTCTTTCTTTTTGCCACAGGTGAAAGTAGGAAGACAACTATGGCAAAATATCATACGAAGTCTGATAAAAAAATATATAATAGAATACCGTCACAAAGTTTGGAAATGGAAAAATGCTTTTCTGAAATAAACTGCTGTTCAATTGAAGTGGTCCACTATAAAAAGATTGATGTTACTCTTAGTCTAAGTAATTAGCAATGCACAGCATAACAAATTTTAGTGTTTTATAGTTTATTTAACGCAGCAAGTCTAATATAGTGTTCGTTTTGTTAAAATTTTAACTTATGGTACTTTATTAATGATTAATTTATCGCATAAAATGTAATATAAAGATATTTCACATAAAATGTTAGGTTGGCATTGACTATTTGATATTAGTTTATATCTGTCAGTTTGTTGCTGACTTAAAACTAGGAAGTAACTTAAATAATTAAAAATGTCAAGACTTAGTGAAGATATTATGAACAATACCCTAAGATTAATACAAAATGGATATTCCAACAGAGAAGTGGCTAGAATTTATCATGTATTTCACAGTGTCATTAATAGAGTTGTAATACGATTTCGTAGAAATAGTAGTGTAAGATTTACTCGTGAGGGATGCCGGCGGAAGAGTACAACTCCTGCACAAGATCAGTATTTGAGACTCCAGGTCAGACGACATGGCGTTTAGTCCTCTAGGACTTTGAATAAAGATCTTCGTGCAGCAACAGGAGTGGATATATCAAATCTAACAGTTAGAACAAGGCTGCACGAGTTTGGTTTAAGAGCTAGAAAAGGTTCCATATGCCCACTGTTCACCAGTCAATACAAGATCGCTAGGAGGCAGTGAGCTGCAAATCACTTGCCATTCGAAGTCCGCGACTGGAGAAGATATCTTTTCTCTGACGAGTTCAGATTCATTCTACATCATTCTGATAGTAGAGTTTTAGTGTGGAGGAACCGGTATCTTGAAAGGAACATGGCCCCACGTGTACAATTTGGCGGTGAGGGTGTTGCGGTTTGGGGTGGCGTAATATTTAACAGTCGCACTGAGCTGGTGGTTTTTGAGAAATCGATCCATGAATGCAGAGAGGTATAGGGACTGAGGTATTCTACCGGTAGTACCATTTGCCCGAAATTTCGGAAGAAATTTCGTATTTGTGGACAGTAATGCTCGTCCCCACCGAGCCCACGTCGTCGAGCATGTCTCCAGATTGCAATTGCATCGAGCATGTTTGGGACAAACTTGATCGACAGTTGCGATCTCGTGCTCGTCCTCATACAACGCTAGATGAACTTACGAAAGTGATGCCAGAAGAATGAGAAAGGACACCATTCATCAATACGATCAACAATCAATTGAACAGCATTTTAAATAAAAGTAAAAGTGTAAAGCTATTAAAGAGAGTGAAGATTACAGTATTCATACACAAAATGCTCCACTATTTCTTTTGATATTCCCAGTATAACAGATATTTACGCTTCGAGAGTTTTCTATTAGGCCAATAAAGGCACTTTTACCGAGGAGTCTATTATACTAAATAGTGTCAATAAAACATTCAATTTGCTTAGTCATTGTTACGTCGCAGAATAAATCAATTTTATTCCTGGCTTTCTGTAAATCGGCTGTATTGATTCTTTTTCTAACATTAGTGGGTACGCTTAATTTTTTCGTCAATTCCTATGTGAAAATGTCCAGGGGCAAGTAACTGACTTTAGAACAAAATTTTGCAATTTGTACTCTTAGCGACATAAAATATTCAGATGAAGAAAAGTATTTTCCATTACAACTATGCAAGAAAGAGAGAAACAGGACAATTGGAGACGCAGTGGACGACCACGAACAACAACTGCTGTTGAAAACGGTTTTATAACTACAACAGCAAAACGAGACCGACGTTATACCGCACCAGATATCACCCAGTATAATAGAACTAGGATAGTTGTTACTACTGTAAGTAAACGATTATTGACTACAGGTATAAATAGACGCGTTGTGATAAAAAATATATTAGAACGTGTCCGCAAACATCACAAATAAAAAAGACTACTACTGGTAGGGGAACATTTAAATTGCACTAAAGATGTGTGAAAATCGTGTTATGTACGGATCAATCTAAATATGAAATCTTCCGGTGTAACGCAGAATTTTGTTCAACGTCGACCGGAAAAAAAAACGTGTTAATAAAGTTTGCTTAGTACTCCCTGGACGAATAATTGGGCGATTATGATACTTTCGGACTATTTCGTTGACACAGAAAAAAGGGTAATCCATTAAAAATAGCTAGAATATTTGTATATCTTGCAAGATAGCCTCATCAGGAAGTAGCTTTATCGGCCAAACATTTACATTCCAGTAGGATAACGATTCCAAACACACAGCCAAAGTATATCAAAAATTGATGAAAGCAAGAAGAGCGGCAGGAGCAGTTTGGCTAACGATCTTATCTCCTCAACGCCCTGACCTATTACCTACTGAGCTGCTATGGGATGAGCTGGATAGAAAAGCGGCAGCACGACAACTACAGAATGCTCAAAAGTTTGGCAACCAATTCACCAAAACTACGTTAATAAGCTTAATGCATAGAATTTGCAAAGCCGCGATACTTCGTGAAGATGATATTGAAATTTGTGTATATTCTTTGGACAACAATTCATGTTTTTAACATGGATTACGTATGGTGTTAAACAACAATAAACATAGTGAATAAGTTCCATTTTATGAAAACAATGCAATATACAGGCTGATTCATTTTTGATCGTCACCATTGCGATCTCGCTTATTATTGAAGATAGACGGTAGGTTTAAATTTGGCAAAGTTGCTAATTTTTGTGGTTGTTATGATCCGGAAAAAAAAGTAGACTTAGAACAAATGACCCTCGAGTTATTTGAAAAAAATTGAAAAATCTCATTTTCTTATTTTGCTTGTAGCACTTTTATTAGATCTTGCAGAGGAAAACTAAAGACATATTCTCAAGGCCACTTTTGCTCCTCTATCTAATGGTGTATTTATAATTTTTATACGACGTTTCGTTTTCTTTGGATCATCATCAACTTTGTTATTCCTTATGGGAGCAATATTGGATTTTGACACAGCTAGAAAGATTTTCTTTTTCTGATTTCAACCATGTGTCATATGTTGAAAACAAAATTTGCTATTGTGTGTTAATTGACAAAGATTGTAATTTGATATTAAATAGGGTAGGTAGCTATGAAATTTGGAACTGTAAATCGCTTAAAGTTGAGTATCCCAAAAATGAAAATCGATGTTAAATAAGGTAGCCATGGAATTTTGAACTGAACTTGCATTAGCAACGTAAAAATGGCATGAGAAGAGAGGCAACGAGAAACAAGATATGTTATGTATTTTTTAGTAATCGAACTAAAATACAACAGTAGCGAGTACAAATATTTAAAATTTTACCCTGATGTATTTCGATCAAACATTCTACCATAATAACGATAATTCATGCCTTCACATTCCCAACAGTTTGTACCAATTACAGGGGCCATCGGCTGGCAATGAGTTATTATCATGCCTGCGGTTGTAGACCAACTTAAGATGTTGCCTTTCAGCATTTGCCATGGAATCTGGGAAACTACAGAAGACCAAATTCAGAAAGAACATACCGGAGTTCGAACCCAGTACTGGCGGACTGGGAAGCGAGCACACTAGGCACCGCGCTACTAGCCGGTCAGTTAGTACATTTCGATTCATCTGACCAGATGATTTAATTCAAAAAATCTTCGTAGTTTTCTAATTTTCCCGGTAACCAATTACAATATTTCATTTGTCTTAAGTTATCACCAGGTAGTAAACTATGACTAACATGGACTTTCTACGGTTTCAGCTTATTTCAACGCAATTCTCCACGATCCATATTTGACTAAATTTCTGTCAAGATCTAGAAAAATGATATATACATAGGTTTGTAGTCGTTTAGAATACAATTGTAAAAATACATAATATTATCTCGTTTCTCTTCGTTGGTAAACGCCATTTTTGAGTTACTAACGCAACGATAATTGACAGTTCGTAATTCCATGGCTATCCCATTTAATATCGATTTTCATTTACGCGATACTCAATTGTAAATGATTGACAGTTCGAAATTTCATAGCTACCTATCCTATTTAATCTCAAATCAGATTCTTGGTCAATTAGCACACTATATCAAATTTTGTTTACAACATATCACACATGGTTGAAATCAGAAAAAGAAAATCTTTCTAGCTGTATCAAAATCCAATATTGCTCCCATAAGAAATAACAAAGTTGGTGATGATCCAAAGAAAACCAAACGTCGTATAAGAATTTTAAATACACCATTAGATAGAGGAGCAAAAGTGGCCTTGAGAATGTGTTTTTAGTTTTCCTCTGTATGATCTAATAAAAGTGGTACAAGCAAAATAAGAAAATAAGATTTTTCAGTTTATTTCAAATAACTCGAACGTCATTTGTTCTAAGTTTACTTTCTTTTCGGGGTCATAATAACCACAAAAATTAGCAACTTTGCCAAATTTAAACCTACCGTCTATCTTCAATAATAAGCGAGATCACAATGGTGAGGATCGAAAATGAATCAGCCTGTATTTTCCAAACAGGGAACGGAAGGAAACAAATATGTAGGTATAAGTTCTACTTTAAAATTTTGTATGACTCCTCTATTTTTGTTCCCACAACAACACTAAACGAAATTTCAATTATTTTCTTCGAAATAAGTTATATCAATTATATATATATATATGTGTTAACCCCCTTTGTGAAGACCGAAATGCTATATTTCACAGTTTCTACCAAGCCCTCACCGACCATATGAAGCCCACACTCGGGCTTCTTGAAAACAACGTGTATATTCTTGCTAACTAGCCCACTACGTCACCAGGATTGAATATACGGTTTTTGCATGGGCTTCCTGTGGATGCGAAACTAATATAAACATACAGTTTTACTTTACTGAAGCTCCCGTAGAGGGCGCTGCGCGCGCGTGTATATTTTTTATACAATTTGCATATGTTTGTCGGTTTATACCTAGCCCACTACATTGTTAGTTTTATTTGAAGCCCGAAATTTGGCAACATTGTTAAAAATATCTAGTATTAATTGTAGGCGATTTCAATATTTTTTGTGAACTGCGTCTATAAATTTAAAGCTCGCCCCGTACCTAAAGATAACGAACAAATAGATAACACCATTATTAATGCCCTTGGGTGATTAGATTTGATACGGATCTTGAAAAAAACGATATAAACCAAAGAGGAGTAAAGGAAAGGTCATCTGAATTTGGGAGGAAAGGAAAAAACTTTTTGTGTAATTCGTTGTACAAAATGGACGAGCAGTTATTTTAGGTGATTAACAATGCAACTTATGTGACTTTGAAGGAAGCAAACCATGAACAAATAAGAACTGACCATACTTTTATTTTACTTTTATAATATGTATAATATAATTGAGAACATACAAGGTCTATAATGAGGGTTTCCGGGTGTTGACCGTGTCATGGTAAGTAAAATATATACAGTACAAAATAAAAATAAAATGCACAAGATATACAATAAACTCGACGTTTCGCCACTAATGTAAGCAGCTTCTTCAGGAGCAAAGAGGTTGACTGGGTGGGTACCAGAAAGTCACGGTAACTCGACGTGTAAACCACACTAGAGGCGAAAACCTTATGGTAGGTGAGGGGCATCAGAAGGTCACGGTGTCAACCACGCTAGAGGTTTTGCCTACAGGCAAAATATATGGTGTCGGAGTTTTTTGAACTGCGCACTGGATTCAGAACATCTTTTTCTGTTTTCAAATGAAAATAGCCTTGTTTGCGTAACGTCGCGATAAGAACCTTGCGCTGTTTACTACCAGGTTTTAGAGCTCGCAAACTTACAACCTGTTCATTATCTTTATGATGACGTAAAAGGTGTCTTGGAAAATGTGTTATAACATCTTGAAAGCAAATAGGACAAATAGTCGGTCTTTCTCGAGCAGATGCTGTTTTTGTATACACCTAAGGAAGGATTTTATGACAAGCCAAAAGGAACTAGGTATGACGAAATACTCTTTTACTTACAGCAATTGGAGATCTATTTTCTTTGGAATAGGAGTTTGTCAGAGGTATATCACCAATCTCTAATTCTTCGGGTTCATTATCTGCATTCCCACTTATTTCACAGAAAGGTTGATTTTCTTTCAATATAATATTCTAATACATATGTAAATATAAAGTTGTATGTAATACCTGAGAGTCGATTTTATTGTTAATGAAAGTGGATAACCACCTACCTTAATAAATGGTCTATGTCAGATTCTCGATCAGACAGTTCAGAATCATTACTATCGCATTCTGTATCTGTTGAAGGGACAAATTCACTACCAGAACTTTCAAAATCTTCAAATTCTTCTGAGGAATCGTTCATATTTTGGAAGTAAGTATCCTTGCTCACGTTTTGTGAACTGGCTACAAACTCAAAACAATTAGAATGAGTTGAAATGTACACTGATGAATGCTTCTAACCAATTGCTCTTAAACTTCTGTTATGGTCGTCCCTTGATTGCCTAATTAATGAAATTGCATCGGGTTTGGATGTTGTCTGCGGTTGGGTTTCAAAGTTTGTTGATTTATTTGAAATCTCATAACCATTTAAGTTCTCTTCTTTATCATATTGTAAAGTTTTTTTATTCAACAGTGAAGTGATCGTATTGGGAGCTCTCGTATCATCACTCATGTGGGTACATTCTAAGTCAAAATAGTTTTCCTTGTCTATTAAATTGAATTGTTTCAAAAGTGTTGGAGTGAAACGTAAGGGAGCACTTTTTTTTTCTACAAACACCGTTAAAAGTTGACATTTTGACACGGCTAACGTCACTTAAAAATGCGATTTTATAGCGTAGCGTGTTAAAAGGCCACTTTTAACACTAGTGTTAAAAGCACAAAAGTAAATGACAGTTTGTCAACAATGACAAGAGAAAATTCCGTACATATCAAATGATTTTTATTACAATAAAAATTACATATTCTTTTTTAGATTTTTAGGGCAACAAATCTAATGTCGCTTTATCAGCGGTTTCAATTATTGCACTCAGGATTACTTCATTTTCTTTATTAATACACGAACTCATCTTTTGAACAAATTTTGACAATTTAATTTGACGTAATCTAACGGTTGCGTCCAGTTGTGTCAGAACCGTCAAAACGTTTTCATGAGCTGTCAGATTTGGTCAGTGGAGTTTCAAATAAAAATTGTGTTTGTATAAAAAATATTGTACGATACACGTGTTAAAAATGCTATTTTATTTTACTGGTAAATTTACTTATTTATTAAACTTTTACTTGTGAAATAAAATCGCACTTTTAACATTTGTATCGTAAATAACTATTTTCAGTTTTTGTGCAAGAAATTAATATGAAAGGTGGTTTACGGCATTGCACGTTGACTGCGGCGACTAAAATCCTGGATTTAATTTCGGTGCGTTATCGGTCCCCGGAGACCGGTGCTAGAGTTTCATTCTGTGCGGCACGGTCGCCGGGGACTGATCATCAGTTCTTCATAAATACCATCAATATATTTTTAATATAAACTATATGTGCTATGTTACAGTAGTTTTGAATTACAGATACTTACATTGTACTACATTTGACGCCGTATCGGTGTCCGGCGACCAATGTCGCACCAGAAGTTTTACAAATAAATTCAAGTTTTTTAGTACATAATATCGTGAATATATTAGAAAAATGCATAAATTACAAACTTTTCCACTGTTGTCGGTTATTGTAGCAAACAAAAATTTCGAAAATAACGGTTATAATTGCATATAATGTGTGATGCCTCTCTCAAACTGAAAACTGCGTAAACAAAATGTTCTGCGCAAATTTTATCTCATTGGCCATTCCATTGATTACTGTGATTGATTATAGATACATTTTATGCCTGTATTACAAGAATACACTTGCAAGTGCATTTGATCTTATATAGGTCTCCAGGGAACGATATCGCATATAAGTAACAACGTTTTAAATTCAGTGCGGTTACGGTCGCCGGGGACCGATACATTTTTTTCCCTTATTTTGATTATATAAGCTTTAACATAACAATAGCTATTTATAAAATTTTTGTAATTTGTTCATGAAATATAGTCTTCGCACTGAAAAAAGTTTTCGAGAAAAAGTTGCCGCACCAGTGGAAAGTATCGCATCGGTCTCCGGCGACCGATAACG
>SMLS01063341.1:0-11640 GCA_004785975.1 Popillia japonica
CATGTGGCAGAAGTCTCAGTGACGCGGGTAGGTTCAGTAATAGTTATATAACATTTGTAATTGCGGTTAACACTTCGGCTAATTTGAAGCTTTTTTTTTGCAGCTGCAGCATATACATTGTAATATTCCTAATTCTAATCGCATCACGAAGGGATCAAACGGTATTTGTTTCTGAAGCAACTATTCTTGCATTTCTGCTTTTCGTGTTAAAGTTGTTGGTTTCTTTCCTTGTTCTGGTATGGTAAGATGCATTATCCATTACTATAACACTATTGTGAGGCTATTTCTTTAAAATATGATTGAACCACCTCAAAAACATTTGCATCCATTTCATCATGGTAATCAATTGTTTTTCTTCCTTCAAATAGTAGTAACCCATCGTCAACAAAACTGTTTTTAGAACCAATATGTAAAATAATCAAGCGTCTTCCTTTACCACAAGGATATTTGGGACCAGTGCACCATCTGTAAATACCTGTCTGCGTGTTGTAACATTAACCCACACATGTGCCCTACATTCGGCAATGTTTCGGCTAAATAATAGATTGGGTCTTGTTCATTTCTATATTTTGATATCAAAGATAAATATCTTCTAACTTCTAACTTTTGTGATTACGTTTTAAATATCTGTAAATGCATACTCTGTATTATATCAAACTCTTAAACAATTAGTATCCAAATTTACTAAAATTTCAGCATTTTCATTAATTTATACAACGCTGAATGACTCATTGGAGGTATATTTTGATCTTCCCTTATTTTCTTTAACGTAGGAAATTCTCCATTATCATGTATTTAATAGTGTCGCCAAATGTAGGTAGCACCGCCTTTTTTCCACCTCGTTTTAATGATCGTGAAATTAGCTTTATATTCACCAAAAATATGGAAAACACTTGACTTCGAAACACCTATTAATATTGTTAAATATAAATATACATATTTATAACTATTTATGTTTGTTACCTAAAGTGTTTGCAACTTGCAGTGTTATCTGTGTTTTCTTTATTGATATTGATAATCCACTTGTACTAGGCTCTGGATCCATTTATACCATCAAATAGTTTTAAAGAATCTGAATTTTTTGTTTAATCGTAGTAGAAACACAAAAAGATAATAGAAAAATATTTAACGAAATATTTACTAATCAGCTGTGCCTATAATATAGCGTCGTTAAAATCTAGCATATTTGGGCAGTGTAAACATGACCGGCAACAAACCAATCACAAGCCTATAATTTCGCGGGCTATTTTAAATTAGGTCTTCTTAATAAAAAACAAGGCTTAGATAATATAAAGAATTTGAGCAAGGTTGCAGGTTGGTGGTACACAGAAAAGGAGCAGGCTTTAATTGGTGTTAACCCCGAAAACATTACTGCGGTGAAGAAGATGACGAAAGAGGACACCGCATTACCTATACAATGATAGAGTCCAATCTGAAGATTGGATCCTCGCAAGTCTGACAGGTTTACAAGAAAACAGAACGTATTAGAATTTGCCAACAAACTTTAGATATGTTGAATGTTGGAGGCCATCAAATTATTTCTAAAATTATAACTGGTGATGAAACGTACATACCGTTTTTTGATGTTCCCATTCGCCAAGAAAGCTAAGTCTAGATGCATGAAGACGAGGAAACCCATACAATGGCGAAAAAGCAAGAAGCAAAGAATTTACCCCAAATGCTCAAAGAATGTAAAGTATGACAGTATGAGAAGACAGTTCTCTTATGGCACCAGCTTTGCAAAATTTATAAATATCTGAAGACAAATCAGCTGAAGATCAAATTGAAACTGCAATTCGTGCATTACCAGTAAATTATTGCAGAACAAAGTTAGACCATTACCACAGTGAATAGTGCAGTTTTGTGGACAGCCATGAGAAAAGAAAGTAAGATGGTTCTAAATGACAATTGAAAACCTTGGAATATTGTTATTAGTATTTTTTTTGCTTCATTCTGTTTGGCCCCAAACAGAATTAATGCAAATTGACTTATAGAAACACAACTTTCTAGAATTATAAAATTCCAAACTAGCTGTGCTATAAATTACCATATATTTCTCAAAAAAAAAAACAAAGATAATAGAATAATAATAACCTAAATCAGGCCAAGATCATTAACACACCGTCGCGTCGAAAAAAAAAAGTTATTGGTAACTTACGCATCCACCACGGAATATTATAAAAAGCCAGACAAAACGAAGACTAACTCTTAAAGTTGCAATTTCATCGATAGAAGAAGCAGGTGCTCATCAAGTGGTATTATAGTAGGAACGATTATGGATTATATAACGTAAGTGTAAGTGCCAGCGAGTATGTAAATGTTATGTTATTTATGTTTGCCGGAAGACATGTTCGAAGTGTTTATCGCTTTTCGGAGGAATTTAGTGTGTGCTTTATTAGTTTTTATATTTCGTTTAATCGTTCTAAATTTATTGCCTAATATGTACATACATATATCGTAATATGTGCTTAATGTGTCGTGTCAGTGTTTGATATAATAATTTCCAAATAATATTTTATTTGTGATGGCTGCGGCCGTTGTAAGGTTTTCTTTAGTTTGTCGCCTTACCACTGCGGCAATCGAGGCGATAACTGTATCGGTGATAGTTACTAGTTTTCTTAGCAAACTTCATATAGATTCTAGAATCAATTTATTTCCAGGAGAATCTTCTGGTTGACCTCATTAGTGACATTAGTGAGATTCACCGATGGGCAGCTTCATAACAGTACATCTCGATCAACCAAAAATGTAAATAATCCGACGAAGAGACAAATAGGGCTACAATTAGTCACGCCTATTTCACGTGGAAGGGTCGTCGTGCAAAGACCACCTCCAGATCTGGATACGAGATCTCAAAGTGAGGAAAATGAAGTCTTAGAGGAGGAATGGACAAATTTTAAGGTGAATACTTTTTATATCTGCTAAAGATCAATACAAAAGATTGTTGTTAGATTAGCAACCTTTCTTCCAAATTGTACACAGTATTCCGTAACATTTTTGGTTGAGTTGCACCAATTTGCTCCGAAATATTGTTTTTTAATTCTTGTAGCGTTATTGGTCGTCTTCTAAACACTAAACTTTTTAAATAAACCCACAGCCAATAATAATACTGGGTTAAAATTCGGTGATTTTGGTGACCATGAATTTGCAAAACATCTGCTTAACATACAATATCGAAAAACGTTGGTTAACAATTCTGTGAGGTGGTGCTCCATCCTGCATCAAAATGATGTTTTCAGTTCCGTGATTTTGCAGCTGTAGAATAGCTGTGGACCAATGATAAAAATCAGCTGTAAAACCGCACACCTTTGGTGACTTTCTTGTCATAAAGACCTTGAACGATTTCTTGTGGATCTTCTGCAGACCAGATTCTAGTGTTTTGAGTATTGACACCAGCAATCAGAGTAAAAAAATGTGCCCCATCTGTCTATAAAGTACAGAATAACTATTGGGGTTTGATTTATGAACCATTACTTGCAAAGAGAAATCGTACCTGGTAGCCAAAAGCCTTCTTTAATTCAAAGAGCATTTTCAGTTGATCGTGGTATATAGCATTTCGAATAGCTTAAATACATACAGGGTGTCCGCGAAATACAAAGCATGTTTTTAAGGGATGATAGCTACAACGATTTAGAACCAAAAACATATAATACACCTTGGGTCTATCTGTAAGCGTAAACGAGAAAAAAAATTATTTCTCATGTCACAAACTTCGATGCATACTGTACACCGACAGCTGATCAGTGCAAGATTTACCCGACGATTACAGGCGTGTGTTCTTAAAAATGGGCAACACATCAAGCCTTTCCTGTAATACATTTTCTTCTGTCTCTCAAAAACGTCCTTTTTAGGACCACCAATTTATCACAAATAAAAGAAAAGAACTCAATTTTGTAGTAGCCTTTACGAAAGAGCTTAAAGCGCCATAACATAATTGCAGTAATTACATTTTTTTCATTCAATGCGACTTTCCCTCAACTTAAATTTTCATTTACCGATCGGAGGCTGCTATTAAATACGCCCTTTTCACTCTAACTTCAACATAACATCGATTTTATTGTCATAACATTATTAAAAAAAAACGCAAAGGTACCTTTATTTTAAAACGTATGGCCATTGACTTCGTACGATACAAGTTCAAGGTCGTATAAACAGATGATGCTTGGCGTGCATCTGCGCTTCGAACTGCATGCGTGTACAGTATGGTGGAAGAGAAATGACACCACGCTTCAATTTCAAAGTATGAAATAATTCGTTCATCGTTGTTTTCAGTTATTTTCAACCCAAAATTTTTGATATGGTTTTTTGGTTATTTAAGAAGCAATATGGATGAGTTTTCTTGTACAGTTTGACCAAATAAGGTTTTTTAGAAATAATTTTTTTTCTCGTTTACGCTTACAGATAGACCCAAGGTGTATTATATGTTTTTGTTTCTAAATCGTTATAGCTATCATCCCTTAAAAGCATGCTTTGTATATCGCGGACACCCTGTATACCATATAGACTGTGGAATATTGAACATGGAACAAAAACGAATCAGTTATGTGAAAAATGTTCGAACACGTCAATTTTTGTGTTTTGAGTGTATTGTTTTTAATATATTTTCATTTTTTTTTAGCAAAGCTCGATAGTATTTTCTTTTCTGAATATACTGATACCCCATACGTGAAGTCTGTGTAGTAACGTTTAAAAATTATAAAAAGAAATTCTCTAGAATTAAAACATTATGAATGTTATTTTATTTCTAAATTTAAAAATTGGACCTTAGCTGCACATAGCTGACCAATAAAGCAAATCAAAAGAAACACCAGGCTCGGTGGTTGAATAGTTAGCATGTTCGCTTTTCAACCCAAGGGTCGGAGGTTCACGCCCTAGCTGAGTCTGGTAATTTTTAAATCGGATAAAAATAAGAAACATGCCTTCTTCTCGGATAAGGAAGTAAAACCGTAGGTCCTGTGTCAATGCGATGTTTGGCACATAAAAAATCACTGCTGGAGGTTGGAATACCTTCAATCAGGCAAAATTTTAGTTGAGGACACAATAAGCCTTTTAGACTGCAGTGTATAGAGATGCATGAAAATTTCCGATGTTCCTAGATCTCTCCCTCGGGTGAAAGCAAACAAATCAAAAGAAAATTCAGATATATTTTTAATGGACACATTTTTGACTGTAGTGAAGTAACGCAGCTGAAGCTTTTCCTTGTGTATCGACAATTAATTAATATATCAAAATTTGAAATTAACAACCTGATACTTGAAGACTGGTACTAGTTTATTAAGAACAATAAAAGTTTAGCGCATCACCACAGCATCTACTGCATCGCTAAAAACACTGAACAACAAGGTGTTTACCCTAAGTTAGTAACTGATGAAATTGAACAGCATATATAAAGTAAAAAAATGATTGGAAAAGCGGCAGCATTGGCTTAGCTCTGGTTATAGAGAAAATGCAGGTCGAGACTTGTTGCAGACGTGACTAGACTCCTTCACTCGAGAATGTACAAGCTTACACTGCTATGCTTTAATCTGGTTGGTTGATAGGATTTAGGGAGGAGATAAGCAGAGATTTTAATAACGAAATAAAAAATTGAGATAATTTGGTTTCTTCTTTAAAGACACAGTCATGCCTCGTTCGTGTAGAAGTAATCCAAATATTTTTTTGTTACGTACATATGTATGTGGTAAATTTACCCCATTAGGTACGAGTGAAAAGTTAAGTCTGAGCATTTGCCGTGTCTATGAACTTTACTTCGACATGACCCTCAAAAATCAGGACAAACACTGGGTTTCACATGTAATATCTATGCATGTAGCAGATATTTGCGAGATTGGTTATGTGGACAACGACATTCTCTACCGTTCGCCATCGCTATGCGATGAAAAGAACAAAAGAATCATTTTGAAGAATACTATTTTTGCCTTAACAAAACTGTAGGACTTAGCACCCGTAAAAAAAGAAAATATAATTACGTGGAAACTGAGTCAGCTCAGAAACCTCCACTCCATGATGAACAGCATCCACTTCCGCGACCGCCAATTCACAAAGAAAGCAAGGAGAGTGCAATAGTTGACGATAGCTTCGAAGGTAATGAAAGATCAAGTGACCTTCATTCTAATCGATCTACATGAAGCGAACCACATTTAATTACTCAGCTTGAATTAAATGACTTTGTGCGGGATTTGAATTTATCAAAATCACAAGCAGAACTTCTTAGGGTCGCGACTACTACAGCAATGGAATCTCTTATAAAAGGACACAAGAATAAGTATTATTCGCAGCACACATGAAAATCTTGTTGATTTTTATGGTATGGCCGGTAATCTGGTCTATTGCAATATTGTCTATAAACTTTCTGAAGCTTTTGGAATACATCAGGATCCCAGTTCTTGGAGATTATTCATAGACTCATCAAAGACCAGCCTAAAAGAAGTTTTGTTGCATAATCGAAACCATTATCCTTCTATTCCGATAGGTCATGCTGTTTCTATGAAAGAAACTTACGAAAATTCGAAAATTTTATTAGAAAAGATAAAGTACAGGGAATATTTGTGCAGATTTTAAAGTAACTGCAATATATTTTGGGTATGCAATCTGGTTACACCAAATACTGTTGCTTCTTATGGCTTTGGGACAGTCGCGACAGGGAAAAACATTACCATAAGCAACAGTGGCCACTACGACGTTACAGTACAGTTTATACCAGGAAAGACAATGTACAACATCAGCCTCTAGTAGAAAAAAAAGATCATAATACCACCGCTCCACGTGAAACTTGGGCACATGAAAAACTTTGTAAAAGCACTGGACCGCGAAGGTAGGGTTCTAGATACATTCGTTGAAAGTTTACAAAAATAACAAAAGGAAAACTGAAAGAAATTATTTTTGTTGAACCTCAGATATGAGAAATCGTAAATGGTGAAATCTTCGATACCAAATTAACAGCGAAGGAAAAACATCATGATCCCAGTTCTTGCAGATTATTCATAGACCCATCAAAGACCAGCCTAAAAGAAGTTTTGTTGCATAATGGAAACCATTATCCTTCTATTCCGATAGGTCATGCTGTTTCTATGAAAGAAACTTACGAAAATTCGAAAATTTTATTAAAAAAAATAAAGTACAAAAACTATTCCTGGAATACTTGTGCAGATTTTAAAGTAATTGCAATTATTTTGGGTATGCAATCTTGCTACACCAAATCCTGTTGTTTTTTATGTCGTTACGACAGTTGTGACATTACCATAAGCAAGTGTGGCCTTTACGACAACAGTTTATACTAGGAAAAGACAATATACAACATCAGCCTCTAGTAGAAAAAGAAATTATAATACCACCTCCCCACGTAAAACTTGGGCTCATGAAAAACTTTGTAAAGGCACTAGACTGCGGAGGTGAGGCTTCTAGATACCTTTGTGAAAAGTTTCCAAAAATAACAAAAGGAAAACTGAAAGAAATTATTTTTGTTGGACCTCAAATAGGAGAAATAGTAAATGATAAAATCTTCGAAACCAAATTAACAGCGAAGGAAAAAACAGCTTGGCTCTCCATGGTACAAGTTTTCACGAATTTCTTGGGAAACAAAAAAGCTGAGAACTATAAAACTTTAGTAATGGATATGACACAAGCATTTCACGCGGCTGGCTGTAATTGTCCCTTAAAGTGCATATTCTACATTTTCACTTGAACTTTGTCCGGAAAATATGGGCGACGTTAGCGATGAACACGGTGCGGGCTACCACCAAGACATCATGGGAATGGAAAAGCAGTATCAGGGGAAATGGAACCCTATCATGTTAGCAGATTACTGTTGGACGTTAAGAAGAGATGCTGTAGGTAGTGTTTATAAGAGACAAAGCAAAGAGTATTATATTACATAAATATATTTCGCATATTACGAAAATACAAGTTTGTTGCAAGTCTATTCGGAGGAAATGGTTACAATAAAATCATTTCTATACCTACTCTAGAACATTGAAAATAACGTGATTGGCATCAACTTTTGTTTGTTCAGCAATTACCGCTGAACAATTTTTAGTTAAACCAAAAACTCGTTAAATTAACGGTTACAATCGTTTACCGAAGCTTGGATGATCTGTTGACGGGTTTCACCTCAACAGGCGCCGGTTAATTTTCGCCGAATCTCCATATTTTGCATTTACTATTTTTGACCATTTTTTTTTGTATATTCATCATTGTATTGCAGTTATCATTTAAAAAAGCAATTATCACCGAACTATTACTAATTAAACCAAAAAATCGTTAAATTAACGGTCACAATCGTTTACCGAAGTTTGGATGATCCGTTGACGGGTTTCGCCCCAACAGGCGCCGGTAAATTTTCGCCGAAACTCCGTACTTTGCATTTTTATTTTTGACAATTCTTTTTAGGGTACGGATCATTATATTACAGATATAACAATTTTTCAACAATATAGCCTAAATATATGTTACACAATTAATAACACAATAAAAAAGCTTTTAATCAATCCCAAAGACAAAGTAAAAATGAGACCAAAGTCTGGAATCTACAAAATTGTAGCTAAGAATTGTGATCAAGTTTATGTTGGTCAAACTAAACCAGACATAAAGAACATGTAGTCGTTTTTCCGTTTAGAAGAGTTGAATCTTCCGTAAGTAGCGCAACATTTTATTAGGAACGAACACGATATCAAGAAATTAGTAATTCTGTAACTCAAAACCCCACAAATGTTAATTAGTTCGGGACACGTGTTTCGATGACGGATGGGTCGTCATTCTCAACCGTTTACCGAATGAGTAAAAACTTTCACAACAACACTAACACAACAGGATAAACGGAAAAAAATTTAGGCGCGTAAACGGTAAACAGGTGATCGATAACTTATGCACACTAACGTATGTCTGCAATACGAATTCATACGCATAAAAATTGATGTGCGTCTATAGATCCATTAGACGAACTTTATTTCTAATTATTATAATTTGAAATATATGTATATTAAATT
This sequence comes from Popillia japonica, assembly GCA_004785975.1. Classification (NCBI taxonomy): domain Eukaryota; kingdom Metazoa; phylum Arthropoda; class Insecta; order Coleoptera; family Scarabaeidae; genus Popillia; species Popillia japonica. The sequence continues at coordinate 8,985 of SMLS01063341.1, forward strand.
ATAATCTAATCTAAAAAACCTTTTCATTGAAATACAAAAAAAAATCGAGCTAACTTGATCCTTTTAATAAAATAAACATTTATATGTTTTCTATTGAAATTAGTATAAATATTATATTGGCAAAATCAAACGTTGAAATTTGTTGAGGTTTTCGGTTTTTAGTCAAGATAACCACACAAAACGATAAGAGGCAATCGTGTTTTAGTGATGCCATTGCAAAATATCAATGAAAATATGAATCTAATATGCACTTAACGGAACTGAAGTTTATATTTATTTTTGATGATTCTGGATATAATTTTCATCATATTCCGTCATTCATGTGGGTCTTTCACTTCATTTTCTGCTTTTAATGCTACTGGTCTCCTCCTTTCTCTTAACCGTCTAGTAATTTCTCTTTTTGAAAAAACATATTCTAGCAAGGGATCCAATATCTAATTTATGTATTTAGAGATAAAATATTCCTTCAAATAATTTCAGATTTTGTACAACAAAACCTACCCAACCCCAGAAATCGAATTCCTCCGCAAACAAAACTTCTTCACCAACAGAAGATCAGTCACAAAATTCAACCAGGATTACGCCTTCGGACTATCAAACTTCGTATTGAGAATGAACTCCTACGCCGACATGCTCGGAGGTGAATTCAACAACGTCCTCAACGGATTCATAGGCGGTAACAGGAAGAAGGAAACGATCGATTTCCGAAAATCCGCCTTTATCCATCCCGTCAACGCTAGAACTCCTGAGAGTATCGATTGGAGAGAATTAGGAGCTGTCACTCCGGTCAAGAACCAAGGCCTGTGTGCTTCTTGCCACGCATTTAGCGCAGTGAGTTAAATAGTTATATAATGTTGAGGGCAATATTAAAAAAGTGTTAAAAATTAGGCTGGAGCAGTTGAAGGTCAAAATTTCCGCAAATACGGCGTACTCGTCGAATTGAGTCCGCAGAATTTGGTCGATTGCCCGCAAGAGAAGAAATATCAAAGTTTCGGATGTAATGGAGGTTACGTAGATGAAAACTTCAAATACATCAAAGAGAATCCGGGTATCAACGTGGATCCCACATACGTTTATGAAGCCGCGAATGGTCCTTGCCGGTTTAAACCTGACTCAATTGGTGCTAACGTAACAGGTTAATTCTTAAAATTTATTATAAGAATTTAAAATACGAAATATGTAGTTCCCAAATTATAATTTTTATTTTCTAGGTTATGTCGATATCCCAGAAGGCGACGAAAAAGCTTTGGAGGCGGCCGTAGCAGCCCTAGGCCCAGTCTCCGTTGGTATCGACGCTAGTCAGATGACGTTTCAATTTTACTCGCAGGGCGTGTACTATGACGAAGATTGCAAGAACGAAGCGAAGAGTGTGAACCATGCAGTGCTCGTTGTGGGATTCGGACGCGAACCTGATGGTCAGAAGTACTGGCTGGTTAAGAATTCTTACGGTCCAGAATGGGGAAATGGAGGTTACATAAAGATGGCTAAAGATAGAAATAATCATTGCGCCATTGCTACGTCAGCGACATATCCCCTCGTTTGAAGACTGTTTAAGGAGATGAAGATTAATTTTTTTATTTTTTTTTATTTTAATGAAATAAAACGACAGATACAACGAATTTATTTTATTAATCTTGTATATTCGTCTACAAAAAAAAGAACATCGGATTAACGTTAATAAAACGAAAAAAAAGTAGCAACTTCTTTTTTATAATCGCTAAGTACACATATCAAAGCCTACTTAGCTTGAGAATGTAAGGGGATTTCATATGTATATAATGACGGGTAAAATAGCGATGACATTCACATCCTATTGACATTGCACTTCATTCAGTGAGTGGTGCCTTGTTCTTCAAGTAATTTCGTCATGTAAGTGTAAAAGGTTTGCCTACTTGTAAATTGTGTATTAATTGCTCATTTAAAATGGAACTCCCTGTATCTTTTTTGTTTGTTTAGTGACTTTTATAACTTGTAAAATGTTGGAAACATGTAGAGCACCTATAGATATGTACTGTGCATTTTTTCTGCTGAAGGAGATTTTGAGGAGGTAAAATTAATTTTTGAAAATTAGAAATTTTGTATTTCATCATTTAAAATGGAACTGCCTCTATCTTTTTTGTTTGTTTAGTGACTTTTATAACTTGTAAATTGTTGGAAACATGTAGAGCACCTATAGGTGTGTACTGTGCATTTTTTTCTGCTGAAGGAGATTTTGAGGAAGTAAAATTAATTTTTGAAAATTGGAAATTTTGTATTTCATCATTTAAAATGGAACTCTCTGTACCATTTTTTGTTTGTTCAGTGATTTTTATAATTTGTAAAATGTTGGGAACACATAGAGCACCTACAGGTATGTACTGTGCATTTTTTTCTGCTAAAGGAGATTTTGAGGAGGTACAATTAATTTTTGAAAATTGGACATTTTTTATTTCATCATTTAAAATGGAACTCCCTGTATCTTTTTTGTTTGTTCAGTGACTTTTATAATTTGTAAAATGTTGGGAACATGTAGAGCACCTATAGGTATGTACTGTGCATTTGTTTTCTTCTGAAGGAGATTTTAAGGAGGTGAAATTAATTTTTGAAAATTGGAAATTTTGTATTTCATGATTTAAAATGGAACTCCCTGTATCTTTTTTGTTTGTTTAGTGACTTT
>SMLS01063344.1:0-18313 GCA_004785975.1 Popillia japonica
ATTTGGACTATTCCTTACCATTTATTCAAAAATTCACAGTAGGCGAAGTAGTCGAAATGTAGTTTGCGCGCGAAATAACTGTGGTACGACAAGCGAACTATATTTTACTAGCCGCTGTCTCATGAGAGACCCTAGAAACATATCAACTATAAATAATGGTCGACTTTTGTCACTACATCTTAATAATTAGACTGAAAGCATAAGTGGCTAATAACTGTACAGAGGCCAACAACTGTCTGTTTTACTTACATCTAGTATTTTTGAGAATTTTATATTTTATCTTCATTGTATGTAGGTATGTAAAAAGTAAAAAAATGACGTTTTATGTAGATATTGTTGACTCTATAAAAATTGTTTTGCTATCTTTTTATCTATTGGCTAATCAATAATTTGTTGCAAAGTAATGGGTTTGCTGTTGAGTGGCATGTATACAGTAGTGTTGGAGAAATTGTTTGGAGTGTTGTTGCTTATGGTTACCGATCATCACTTTTTATGACAGCTGCGCGTTATGTTGGTGATGTCCTACAAACCACTTTACTACCTTATTTAGATGGCCGTCCGCACGTCTTTTTCAGCAAGACAATGCACGTTCCCATATTGTTCGTAACATTATAGACTTTCTTCAAGGAGCAGGCGTTAATTTTTTGTCGTGGCCACCGTCTCCCGAATTTAAACCCCATTGAACCCCACCTTCCGCAAACTTTGGCGCAGTTAAGCAATGAAGTTCAAGTTGGTTGAAACAAGGTGCCACAAGCACATATCGACCATCTGTTTTGTCGATGGCTAGTACAGGAGTGTACTCAGCTAAGGGATCGCAAACACATTATTAATTTATTTTCGTGGTACATGTTAATACAATTGTACAAATGTTATCTTTTAATTTATGAAGTAAAACTATCACATTGCCAAAAAATCAAGTGAATCAATGTCGAGAAGTACGACATTAGGTTTGAAAACTGTGCGATGGACGGATTCATGCTTCATCGTGTTTCGATTTTTGTGCTCCTTATATTTCCAGTCGTTCATCTTTCATTTTGTTACTATTTTAACTTATGTTAGAAAATGTAGATTGCCTATGTTGGATATGCGCATAATTATGGTTAAGTTCAGACAATGTTTATGTTGCCAAATTTGACCGAAAGCTATAAAATGATTATCGTTGGTTGAATTGAGTTTTTATTTGAACCATTTCAGTGTTGCTTAGTCTTGTTGAATTTTACGGCTTCCAATCAGAAACTTTCGAGATAATTTTTTCCGTAGATTGGAATAAAATTTTTATGTGAACCTTCACCCACAACACTGTCAAAGTAATGTCCAAACTTTTAATAAAAACTAAAACGTTACGTCAACTAGTTTTATGAAGCTCTTGCAGATCCACAACCTAACTTTATTTTACCTAAATTACATGCGTTTGTTTGATCGATAAACAATAAAATTAGAACGATTATCGTTTTATCTGCAATAAAACAGTTTCTCGGTTGCGCTCGTTACACTTCGAATAATCGCAAATTGGATTTCAGGAGAAGTCCCCGGTTTCCTCGCACCACATAACAACCATAGTAACAATACTAATTAACAGATTTGCGATGATCGAGATTTACAACTAGCGGTTTATTGGTATTCGAACAATAGCAGTGCGCGAACATTTTTTTTTTACCGGAAAAATACGTAATACGAACGTTACATTCGCGCGGAACGAAATTAGCACGAACTGGCTGTAAATTTGAAATCTACTGCGCGGATAACATCGAACTGATCGATATTTCATGAATAAATTTCGCGACTGCTGTCCTAAATTGTACTGCGCTTTTATATTTCCACTTCTAGCATATAAATTATACGGAGACAGCTCTGGAAATTCGTTTATTAATAAAAAAAAATCCTACGATAAGCATCGCTGAAAAGTTCCAATTTGATTAAGGCACAGGCGAGCTTAAATTCACAGTTAAATCACCGATGAACCTCTTGCTATTTTTGTACAGCCTTCGTTTGCATTCATTACGAATGCAAAGACCGCCATTATTTACTTAAAATAAAATAAAAACAAGGAAATAATGGGAGTGTTGTATGAGATAACGCGCTTCTTACGCGGATAAAAGATGATTCATTTGGGAAGATCGTGGCAAGGATAGCGCGCACATAATGATCATAAAGAGGGAAAGACAATTATTTGGTCGCGCAGGGAATAAGTTTACTTTTGAAGTGAAGATCACAACCCACGTTCAGCGTTCGTTCAGGCCAAACTACAAAAGGGAAAGTTTGAATGTGGAATTCTTCTGTTCGATTTTTTCAATTTGTAAGTTGATAATTAGAAAGTTGAATAGGTTGGTTAAATGACAGGAGCATTATAAATTCTTTTGGTGGAGTTGTACATATATTCATTCAATTCAACTAATGAAACAGTTACTCTATTCAGTCCAAATTTCATTCTTATAATATTCTTTTGATTACTTGGCTAACAAAGTTTGTGTAAAGACATTTCTCAAGTAGAACTCAAACATGTAGTGAATGAATGATGTTTGGAAAAGAGTTATGGACAACGTGCTGCCCCAATATTATATAACTTAAAGGATTAGCTTGGAAATTTATGCTTAAATATACCTACCTCATTGGAACTATAAATGGGAAGTATACATGGGTATGGCATGTATCAATTTTCGGAAAGCCGAAGTAGAAGAGGTACTTAATTAAAGAGGTTCTTAATTACAGTGTAGTAAGAGGTATTCACAAGTAGATCAAAATACTTAGATTATCTATATTTATGCCAATAAGCTATACATGTAGATGGATTTTATCGCAGAATTTAGCAGTAAAAGTCTTTAAATGGTTAACATGTGATTAAAAATGTTGACGGTATATTACTATCAGATGATGGTTATGCTTTAGAAGTAGATTTAACATTTCCGACAATCTTGACTATTCATGACAGATTCTCTAATATCTGGACTCTTACAATGAAGATAATTTTTATGAATTTATGAGTAAAAATCCAAACTATTTTGATACATTTACAAGCACAATGGGTGTGAAACACGGGTATATACTCCTAGTTATACTCTTTAGTCCTAGTTATAACCTTAGTTTGGATGTGACATTTGGACTGCCCCAGAGAGGCACCGAAATAAACTAAATGCGATAGAAACGGGATTCCTAAGTATACAACAAGAATGGATAGGATAAGAAATCAAATATTGTATATAGAGGAGCATTACAAATAGTAGACACAGCAAACACCATACAACAACCACAACTAAGACGGATGGGATATGTATTGAGAATGAGTGAAACAGATTCACCAAGAAAGAGTACCAAGCAAGAGCGATTGGAAAAAAGAAGAGAGCAAGACCAGGGTCTCTTGGAATGAAGAGATAAGAAGAGCAGCAGAGAGCTGTGCGATGAGAAGTGAAAAAATCGAGAAAAATAGGAAGCAGTGAAGAGATATATGTCAGAACGAAATATAGACTCAACTCAGCAAGCAAGCAGATTCAGCAAGTAAATTTGCACAAGTTGCCTTTTTCTGTTACAAAAATTAGTTCCTACAGTATCTGAAAACAGGATAGCCCACCATAATTTAAAAACCAGAACCAAGATAACTGCTCTCAGAGCATACATATCTATCTAGTGAGTGCTAAACTAAATGCAACGGCTATCTACTACAACTATCACTTGCAACACATCTTACATTTGTAGTATAATTGTGATTGTAAATATTCTTAATTATAAGGAGAAATTTATAGAAACCACTAGTTCTGTCACTACTCAAATAGCAGCCTACAATGCTAGTTGTAGCTATTTCTTAAGCTGTATTACCGTTGCAATTTTTGCTGTGGACTTTGTGTGTGTAGATGCAGTCAATAGCTTTGTTATCGCATTACATATTTTGCCGTTTCTAACGCTGTCACTTTGCCCCCAACGGTAAATAGAAGATCAATCAAAATATAATTCTCCCAGAAAGCTGTTATCGCCTTCTTAGAGAACTGAATCTCAGACAAGCTCCCCCGCTGAGTGGGGTATTTATGAACGTATTGCATATTAAACTCTTGAAATTAACAAATATGGAGCGCTTCTATGGCCTGTTTTTTTCCAAAAAGTATAAAATTTTTACTTAATTTAATGCTTTAACTATATTCGAAACATATTCGAACTAATGATTAAAGAAAATGCAGAGAATCTTGTTTGTTTCGGAAGGCGATGGAAATTGCCGTAAATAAAGAAGCTGCGTGATAGCAACGACTTTCGACGTTGAATCGGAAAGGGAAGTGACCGAGTCTTCGAGGAACCAATTTATCGAATGCCAAGCCGAAATTCGTGTCAAGGTGGTAGATAGAAGGAACCTAGAATCTGATCAAATAGAAACGACGGAGAAGGTCTAGCGGGTAATAAAAAATGCAAATGCATTTTTCTTATGTAACGTATGTGGAGGGACTATAAGGAAAACAATAATAACGTCAAACATTATTTCATTAGAGGAATGGATGAATTTGATATACCCATGTTTAGTTTATATTACGCGCAGCGTTACTCGTTAGCTGCAAAATCAATCAAGCATTCATGGATCTCACCACATGTCAGCCACAGAGATTCAATAAAACATTTTATTGTATCTGATAATTGTATTATACAGGCGGTTTTAAATTGATAGCCATGGTAACCATGAGGATCCCCAAAGCGGTAATAGACTTTTACGTTGTTCCATTGCAGCACTACTTACTTTTATTTTTAAATTAATTTAGTAGGAACAGATAATAAAAGTGTCAATAAAGATTCCTATGGCAACATTTCCTGCTCTAGAAAGTGTAGAAAGGTAGTTCTACATTTTAAATTTGATTGTCATTTGATAGACATTATCGGCTAGATTTTGCAAAGAAAGAAGTTGTAGGCAGATCATTTGTAAAAATCCAAATTGACACAAAGGTCCTGCTGGGAGAAAGTAATAGAGTTAAACAAAAGCAATTTGATTAAGTAAGTAAGTATTTAAAGATGGATTTATTTAATGGCAACTCAAGAAATTTAGTTAGTGCGTATTATCGTTTATACATATCTGGAATGAAATCAGCCAAACATGACATATTTTATAGAACTTAGTAAGGCAATGTAAGGCAATTTGATCAGTTAAATGGGAAAAGGATAAAATATGTATAATACAAGAGGCTACTATACCAGTCTCTAAGAAAAACGAACTGAAATTACATATTTAATTGCTTTTGAATTTCTAATTATTTGTGGTCAATCTATTGATTATCCAACAATACCACCACAACGAATTCTCATAATTACCATATTTTTCACACAGCCTTACGTTTGTCAACTCTGACGTTTGTTATTTTTCACGTTTGTTACCGTTGACCTGCCGTTGACGTTTGTTACCCGTTTACGTTTACGTTGTTTGACCGTTATCATCGCTGCCATTTGTTCCTTTTAAAGTTTGTTACCGTTAACGTTTGGTACCGTTAAAGTTTGTCAGCGTTGCGTTTATCACATTTGGCACTTGGCAACGATGACGTTTGACACCGTTGACGTTTGCGTAAAAGTGACCAATGATAAGTACTTGCCGTTTGAATTACGTGTTCCCTAAATGCAGTCTGGTAATATGCTGGTAATCATAGACAACGCAACAACTGGTAGCTCGGTCTGGTCAATGAAGACTTTAACTTTTCAAAAAAACCTATTTGAACTGATGATTGTAATTTTTCGAATTTAAGTTACTTTAATCACAAAAATGAGCATGTCGGTGCGATAACTAATCTAGATTATAGTGGATTGGATTATTTGACAACAAATTGATACTTTTTCTTAATTATGGCGCAATGTTAAACACACATTGCTTGTCAGTTGGGCGGGTCTTATAATGGAATATCTGCTCCACCACATAGTTGTGTTCTAGAAAATTTTTAATATATGTATTATATTTCCTGTAGACATACTCAGCGGGCTGCTCAAAGTGCAGTCGAATTCCTCTAACTCGAAACACCAAAAGTCCAGGAAAAAAGTCGAGTTACAGAAAATTCGAGTTAAAGCTTTTTAATTTTAGTAATTCGTTATATATACATTCATGGACACTTTCGATAGGTTGCTCTATAGAAACTGCCCAATCTTTACTTTCCTTATTAATTAATGCGTATGTATGGACTGAAGTTTTCCCATCTGTACTAAAATCATCTTTCAAAGTTTTAAATGTTTGTAGAACTTCTGTATGTGACGGTATTTTTACAATTTCTTCATGACTTTCTTCCTCTAATGTTTCATCATTCAGAGTATTTGATAGACTTTCAAGTATATCCTCGTCTGTGGGATAATCTGTCGTTAAAAAATTAGTGTCCATTTCACGAAGAAAAACCAAAGGTACAATTTGAATTTCTAATATCTTGGTACACTCACCTGAAAGAAGTTGTAGAACGATTTACATATAATCGCTATGTAAATCGTTCTACAACTTCTTTCAGGTGAGTGTACGTCTTTGAAAGTCCTACCTTAATTCAACAAGCAATTCTTCAGTTTCTTTATCGTGTATTCTCTCTCTTGACTGAGAAAGCGGTATTATGTCTTCTCACTCTAGTCAGAGAAAGATTCGAGTTAAAGGAATTAAAATATATACAGTATTGGCCAAAACTACACCCCCTTCCACGATTGTAATTAACGCCATTAAATAAAACATCATAAAAATTTAAATATACATTTTACATTTTTTGTTTACTTATTATTATAGTATTTGCAAAACCTAACAAAAATTATTCGGCAGTGTTAATATAAAAAATGTGAACGGACAATGTACATATATAATATCTCAAAATTAGATTGACAAGACTAAAGCCCCTTGCTTAAATCAGAAATTTCTTAATATTTTGCAGCAAATCTTTTACTTTGTATAACGGCTGCACGTCTTTTTGGCATCCAAGATATCAAATAATGCCGCTTTTGTTGTACAATTTTCTCTATTTATTTTCATATTTACAACCTCCCATAGGTTCGCAGTAGGATTGAGATCGGGAGATTGGGCAGGCCACTTTAAAACTTCTACAGCATTTTGCTGTAACCAAGTTTTACAATGTTGAGACGTATGCTTCGGATCATTGTCATGCTGGAACCTCCATCTTAATGGCATTTCTTCTTTCGCATACGACAACATTACATCTCTTAACATGTCAACGTACATGAAACGATCCATTATTCCTTCTATTCGGTCGATAGGTCCGATTCCTTGTCCAGGAAAGCATCCCCAGACCATAACATTTCCTCCTCCATACTTTGTAGTTGCGATACTATAGTTAGGATTCAATCGTTGTCCTTTTGGTCTTCTTACTCGCCTCATTCCATTGGAATCCATCGGAATTTTCATTTTTGGACTGTCCAGTTGAGGTGAGCTTTGGCAAACTGAAGCCTGGCTGATCTGTTTTTGAACGAAATAAAAGGCTTGTCTTCTAATTGTTCTAGCACTAATTGGTAAATTTAACTGGTTTTTCAATTGATTGGGCGAAACAGTAGGATCATTTTGAGTTTGTCTTTTTATCCGTGAATTGTCTTGTCTTGTACTTTTTCGTGGCCTTCCGCCGGTATGTATAGTAGAAACGCTACCGGTCTGTCGAAAGTTTTTAATTAGCTGCGATATCACTGATCTGTTTACCGAATATTTTTCACTGAACTTATGTCTGGATAAACCGCTTTTCCAGTCACTAATAATTTTATCTTTAAATTCAAATAAATACGTAGTTGTTGCCATTTTTATCGTCTTAACCGTATGTACAACTCTGCAATACTAACAAAGTATGATCTCAACATATTAAATGTTTTATGTTGTTTTATTACAAATAGACCTTAGTTACAACCGCGTAATGGAAGGTGCTTTAGTTATGGCCAACACTGTATAGACTTTATACGTAACGTATGGGACTGTGAAAATATTCGAGTTAAAGGAAATTTTGAGTCAGGGAAGTTCGAGTTAGAGGAATTCGACTGTATATTAAAAAGAGACATTGACATAGAAACTTCTCAGAAATAGTGGTCAATTTAGTAATAGTTTTGTATCATCATCAACTTAACAAATCTCTTTGGAATGACGCAGGTATAATTTAAAGGCCGTTGTTTAAAAAAGAACAAAATTGATGACGGCTGACAAGGGATGAAACATTGGAATTCAAATTCTTGTTCTTTCAGGTCTGGTCATATCTGTTTAAATAAATAAATTGATTAAAACGAAAACCTCAATTTGAAACTGAGAACATTTTAAATTCAAACGAGATATTTTGAAAACATAGATACTCAATTTTGCCAAATTATAAACACCTTGTACATGATAAATTTTATAACGTTTCGTCATTTAGCACAGTTATAAATTTAATTTCCCTGCATATGTCACAAAGTAGGTATATCTTACACTTTTGTAATTTAACAATTATAGTGCCACCTTCTAGCAATTCTGCCGTTTAACTAAATTATCTTACTCTTTAGTGATGCGATAATAGGCTTTCTATTTCCAAGCGTCGGAAACAAAGATAAACCCACACGGAACCGTATGTTGTTACGTATTAATAAAATAGACGTGGTCTTTTTTATATGGGAAAAATAGCGGTAGCTTTTTATCACACAGAGGACCATTGTTGGCGTTACCTACTAAGCTTTTGTTACGTGTGCAGTGACTGCAATGTGTTGTGTGTTGTAAATGAATAAAATCCCGAGATAAAACTTAGTTTCATGTATAAATGCGCATAATGGAAATAACGAATGTGGGATGCGGAACATCTCTGAATCCCACAGCAATTACAACTAGGAATTATTTCGTCTAAATATTTTTTCTTACCTTTATAGTTCCGTATTTTTGTACCGCGAAATTATTAACATGACGAAAATAGGTACCAGAGCCTGTCAACAATGTTTGATATTCCGATTGGATATAAAAGAACGTGGTAGAAACATTAAATCTATCTAACCCAAAAATATAACTGTAGTTTCCTTTCCCATTCCATTTTCACAGTATTTCTGAATGTAAACACAAACTCTAGCAAGAAAGTTCTTCGGCGAGGAAGTCAAAACAACCTAATTTATAATATTTTATGTGCGATCAGGATTGAACTGAATATCCTAGGCTACTGCGTATATGTTTACAGAGCTTTTCATTCCCTTGTGCGTATTAAAAAACAAGGAAGGACCCAAGAATAGAGGGTCGCCCACGCGTCAACCTCTACCACCACTTCAACGACAAAATCTTGTACGTAGAGGAAACAATGACAAGAACGGGGGAAAATAAAAGTTGATTCACGGAAAAGTTTTTTTCTCTTTCAACTAAACGCTAAGGGAGGATACGCAGTCTTCTTTTCTAAATGAAGATATCGATTCGCTATACCCAAGGTTTTATCTCGGCATAAATTATCCTTTATTGCAATGGAGGGGGAATTTTATCCACAAGTTTGGTAGATTCCGTTGAGGAACGAGTGTTGGGGAAACTATGTCGGACACTTTCGATTAATGATAACGGGTTTGCTGCTTCGGATAAAGAAAATATTGGTGTAGTTGCTCATTGAAATGTTCATCCATATCACTCTTGTTTTGTTGTTAGTGGGAGAAATTATACGTTTCTACACGTGAGGTTTATAGTACTATTTTTTTACGCAATTTTCTAATTTGTAAAGTATCTCTATCACATTAGTCAATTTCTGTATACTCTATTATTAAATTTTGATTATAATTTTGTCACGAATTCATTAAATAAACGTGACGTCTGCTAAAAATATAAATCTATTTCCATATGTTATAGACGTCAGTTTAAATTAATTTTAGTAATTGCAAGAATAACAAATTGTAGTTCGAATGAGAATTATTTCAATGTAACTTTAGTATCATTTTGTTCCCGTATGTGGTACTTTTTGAGGTAATTTCTAATATGATGGATGGGTGTAATATTTCGAATGACACACTTAGTTGTAGAAAAAGTTTATAACTGATTCTATATATTATTAATAATATTAAATTTGTATAACCATTCATAGAGTAAACATCTTACATGCTCATGAAAATACGTTAATAAAAATACAACTGGAAAACAACTATAAGCGTCATTATTACTGTAAAATAAGTAAACTAATTGTAAGTGAAAATGTTAAATTGCTTTAAAATTGTCGGGTGGTTGTGGTATAAGGTTTACATCCAATATAACGTATAACTCTTTGAAAAATCTTTTTTCTACGAGGGATAAGCTACAATTATTGAGAATTAAAAAATCTAGTTACCCGTGCAAAACAAATCTTAAGTTGTTGTTATGTTATGTTGTCTGTTATTAATCTGTTAATAGCAATTTAGTTTGTGCAATTCGGTTGAATAGTGTCTGAGCAATAGTCCATAGAATAAGCGTCTGTTATCGAAAACATGGAATTATCACCAGAGAACTTTTGCCTAATGATTTACTATGATTTTAAGAATGGTTTGTGTGACGAAAGTTTAAAGTAAGTATTTGGGAATCACGCACCTTCACTGTCTATTATTTATAGATAGTATAAAGAATTTGAACAAGGTTGCAAGTCGGTGGTACACAGAAAAGGAGGTGGCCCTCCTTTAACTGCTGTTAACCCCGAAAAGATTGCTGCGGTGAAGAAGATGGCAAAAGAGGACAACCATATTATCTATGCAATGAGAGAGTCCAATCTGAAGATTGGAAGCAGAATGTGGTAGAATTTGCCAACTAACTTTAGACATGTTGAATGCTGGAGGCCATCAAATTATTTGTAAAATTGTAGCTGGCAATGAAACGTACCTATGTACATACCGTTTTTTGAAGTTCCCATTCGCCAAGAAATCCGAGTTTGAATACATGAAGACTAGGAAACCCTTACGATGGCGAAAAAACAACGAGCAATGAAATAAGTTATGTACGCAGTATTTTTTAGAAGTAGGGGTTTGCTGGCTGCTATTAAATTAGAAGATAAGAAGACAGTTATCGCTACATCGTATGTTGAAAATTGTTTGGATACTGTGTTCAGTAAAGTGACAAAAAACATATTACATCGTGATAACGCGTCGTCCCATACAGCAGGGCTAACTGTTCAGTATTTAACGGAAAACAAAATCAAAATTATAGAACATCTTGCTTATTCACCGAATATGTGACTTCTGGCTATTTTTTGAGCTCAAAAATACATTTGAGAAGAAAAAGGTTGCAATCAGAAGAAGGGATTGACATCGCCGATAAGGATATTAAGTATATTTCGGTAATACAAAATTCGTTGAGTTGTCCTGGATGATGGGAAGAGAATTCATAATAGTATACAGCTTTGAGAAGATTTAGATTTTAGTATTGCTTGTGTCAGCGGTTACCAACATTGCATCATAAATTTTCATCGAAATTGGACTGATTTGCCCAACCTAGCCGTATTACCAATTAAAATAATCAGTTTGAAGTAATACCGAACCTGTCTTACTTTCCTTAATTGTTAACCTATCATAGTTTGCTCAGAAGGACGCCATTTTAATGCATAACTGAATTTTATCAGATAGAAGTACTAAATTATCCGACGGAATGATAATATTAAAATCGTTAGAATACATGAACTTGTCGCAATCATCCAAACAATAAGACACTAAGGCAAACAATAAAATTAAATCAATTTGCTGTGAAAATGTTTCAACTAAAAATTTTCGAAAATGCAATATGTCAGCAAACACCTGCGTTATTTTTAAATCGATTTACCAGCCAGAAGAAGAGATTGATATTGCCGTTAAGTGTTTTTTGATAATACCCCTAAAGACAGCCGAACGATTTTAAATTATAGAAGGAGTGAATTGTAAAGTGCATTACTGTAAATTGCAAATATGTACTTTGAAAGTATTTAGAAAAAAAGTTCCTAAAACTAATTCTAATATTAAAATCCTGGGATAATTCGGAAAAATAATCACAAAATAAGGTACCTCATTTTTAAGCAGAATTACAGCAATGTCTTTTTAGTACAATTTAATCTTTGGTCATTATCAACAGACCACATCGCATTACTTACGCTTTTTGGAGCGCTAAGAAACTTGTTATTCATTTGTATTTGCGTCTGGATTGTATTGTTTAGGAAATATTATGTAATACACAAAGACTTAAATACTAGAAACTTAAGTAGTGTAATCCATTGAGAATTAGAGTACAACTTTACACGATCTAATGTTTATTTCTGTTTTGGTTTCTTTTTAATTATACTAAATAACCACTTTACTCCGAAGATATATCTTTTTTCTTTTTTAAGTGGGAAAATCTTTGGCAAGACGCCTGCAAGGTCGTCGTATGCCGGTAGTGCCGGATTTCTACCGGCTAAAACCCCCCTGGCAACTCGTTTTCCACACTGGAACCCGCCCACGCATTTCCTCAGTGTGGTGCCTTATCTACCGTCTCTGATCCTTCTCTTTGGTTTCTATTATTCTTCGCACGATGTTGTATGTTGGTAGCCTTTTCTCTTTTGACGCCATTAGGTTTTTCATCATTGTTGTAGCGGTGAGATCTTCTCCAGTCTCTCTAGTATATGTGCGTCGAAGTCCTTCCCAATTTGGGCATGCAAAAAGCGTGTGTTCTGCGTCATCTAGTTCTCTGCAGTAGTCACATACATTGGTATTGGTTCGTATCCTATTATATAAGTAGTTGCGAAAACACCCATGGCCGGACAGTGCCTGGGTAATGTAATAATCGGTATCTCCCCATGGTCTTTGTACCCACTTTCGGATGTTCGGAATCAGTCTTCTCGTCCACTCAGCGTGCATTCCTGTTGCTCACTTTTCCTGCCATCGTTTGTATAGCCGATCTCTGGCTGCAGTTTTTCCGGCTCCATAGTATCTTTGCACTCGCTCCTCGACTAGCAGCTCTATTGGTGGGACTCCTGCGATAACACTAACCCCTTCTGCAGATATCGTCCTATACGCCCTGCTGATTCTGATGTTTACCAGCCTTTGAACCCTGGTAAGTTTGGCGAGCAGCTTCTTATTTTTAAGGGCCTTGCTCCAGACAACAGCCCCGTATAGCATAGCTGAGCTTACAATGCTTCCCAACAGCCGTCTTTTGCATGCTGCTGGACCGCCAATATTTGGCATCAGCCCTGGCAGGGCTCCGATTGTCTTCTCCGCTTTTAACTGCTTTTGCGTAGTGTTCATACATAGTACAATTTCCGAATCTAAATAGATCAATAAAGGAATCTGTTTAGCCTCATACATCATAAATTTTTCAACGCAGTGAAAATTTATAAATATAGCACTTCTTCAAGGCAGAAGATAGGCGCACTAATGCTCTCGGTATTAAGAAAAGTTAAAAATCTAGACAGTCTGTATAGTTTCATAAAATACCACTAATGCCCGGTTTCTGAAACGTCAAAGAGCAGTTATCTGCTTGGTATCTGGCAATTTAACAGGAACTGTCTTTGTTAAATCACCAGATACTGAGCAGATAACTGCTGCTTGACGTTTCAGAAACCGGGCATAAGTGTAGTAGTGAGGGTAACGATATCTTACGTCATAAGACGTAAGAAGTTCCAAGACAAATTGGATTGTTATCAGAAAAATATTAGAGGGACAGGATGGGATACAAGTAAACAAGCAACCACCTTAGCTAATAATGATAAAATAACTAAAATTTTCCGTTTTAATATCACAAAACATCGTCTTTATAGCCGTAAATTGTATATTATTTACGGCTAGATTGTGCTAAGATTATAAAATTTACATTCAGAACTCATAGGGATTGGTATATCCATATATTAAAATTACCTCAAAACACAAGAAAAAAAACGTATTAACCTTTTATAAAATGCGAATATTGTAACAGAAGCTAAAAACACTAACGGGAATTCGTACGATTTTCCTAGTCACAGAGATTTTAATCTTAAAATTCCCCAAAATTACACAACTCTACAACGAAATGAAGTCAATAAATCACGCGAATTTGTGATTAGCCCCAGAAACTTTTGATACGAAATAAATTAATTTGCAAGGTACAGTTGCGGAAATATTGTACGTGAGTGTATAATTTATTGCTTTAAGCTAAATGCAAAATCATCAAATATATAGGCAGGCGAAATTAACAACAGCAACTAGTATAACATGTAAGTGATTTATAAAAATCACCCCTCATCACTAACGATCTAGTTTTTGCAACGAAACGAATGCAATCGTCCGTGTTTTACAAGCAAGTTTGCCGGAGGGCAAAAACCGTCGAAAAGAGGATGTTCAGCTTTCTTTAGGCTCAATTGAACGTCTGTGTTGTAGGATTCCGTCCAATATTCGGGATACCTTTTCATCGCGTATAACGAAAAATCAACCGTAAAAACACCGGCTGATTTTTTCTCCTTCGTTTTTGCTTTTTACTGCTGCAGACCAGTTAATAACGCACTTCGTATCTGACGAAGAGTGAAAGCGGTAGAATCGAGATAAGATATTGACAAATACCTTCCCGGTCTTCACATCACATCACGGGAATCTATCGTGGGAGATTAAAGCTATGTCGAATCTCCTCTTTTTTGTCTGAGGAATAGCAGTAGGCGTTCTGGTTCTGTATTTGATGGCAATTCCCGTAAAAATATGATAAGATCGTTCGCATTTTTCTTCATTTATGCTTAACTTCAAATATCCTAAAACCATATTCGTTTATGAGCTGGAAATGTCTTTTCTGTATGGTTTTGAGAAAAAAGGTCAAAGGGGTCTTATTGATTAATTTTGGATTATAGTATTATATTGATGAGTGATATTATTAACTTATTATTAGCACTGGATGAAAAGGCATGTGAAACCAAACTGCAATTACTAAAATTCTTTAGATATAAGAGAACATGCGGTAAATAATTTATATACATAGATACCATTGAAGTTCACGAGAAATTCAAGATATACTCATGGAGAAACAAAAGAGACTGGAGATGCTACTCAGCCACTTAGCTGGCTGCGAACTGATTTTGAAGTGGTTGCAAAAACCAGTTTTCAATCATCTAAGCTGTTTTCAAAACCAGCTAAACTGCTTTGAAAACCAACCTTCAACAAGCTAAGCTTTGACTTCTCTACACCGGATGAGCATTCGATCTCAATGTTGATTTTATGAGAAAATGACGTAACTCTCTCATAGCACACCAAGGCTATAGCGTCAAATCACGAGAAACAACCTCTATTATAACCATGACAGGCTTTTAGATTTTCAGTTCAGAACTTACACTATCGAAAACTAATAACAAAGCGCACGAGCCACTTGCTGCTAGTGTTTTCTTGGCATATCAGTTAATCGTAGGTAGGCGATTCTTCGGCTATCTCTATAAGAAAATTTTTGCACAGTTTGGATCTTTTGGGTGGCACATATTTGCTATATAATGGGTATATCATCAAAGGTGTACTTAAATTTTTCTGTGTATTCTTTGACCTGGCGATGGTCTCTCTCCCTCTTACTTGCTATAGGCTATCCTTTTATGGACGTCATTCCTAGTCTTGACTTTCTGCATAGTCTTAACACGGTGCTGCTTATGGTGAGACTGTGGTCCAATGTGAGATCATGTTATATTGGAAAATCTGTGTACTCAAAATTGTTTTCCTGTCACTCGATCTTTAATTTCCGTGTAGCCTGTTTCTTAGATGAAAAGCACTTAATTGGATTTTTGTTGGGTTTGGACGCAAACCATTTACTTCATAGTGTCCAACCACTTTTTCCTATCGCTTTTTCAATATTGAATTCAACTAAGTCAAAACATAACACTGTTATGACCAGCTCGCTAGCGGAAATGAAGCTTAAAGTTAAAAACTTGTTAAGATATGCTACGATGCATCTCTCTGCCAATAGCAGCAAATAGAGTAGTGCTTTTAATCGTGTTAATCATTGATATAGCCAATAGACAATTACTCAAGATTTGATCACTTGCGCAAATATTATTTCTTTTCATAAGAAGGCCTTAAGTGATACCCGAACTATTTCCATGTGTTTATTGTGATAACTCAGTTTACAATCACTTTAAATAAAAGTCGCAGTATCTGTTGGATGGACAAGTTTGCTACCAGTGTTTCTTTCTTTTTCTTTCTCAACAGCAAGCTATTTGCTTCAAGATCTGCCGTGAGAAAGCCGTATTACTTGCACATCCAATGTTCGTGCACTAATATTAAAATATTTTTGTATAATTTTTTTATTTTTATCCTGATTATGCAACTGCATGATTTCTGACTCCGTGGTTATCAGTTCTGCTCCCTTATGCATGCCCGGGCCTGAAATCCAGACCAATTTGACTGTGCTTTTCATAGCCGCCCCAGTACATAGAATGACTCTTGGAGTAATCTCAGCAGCAAGAACTAGTCATGACTAACGGAATTACTGTTAAATATTTTCCCGCCGCAAGCTTTAGTGAAAGAACGTTACCAGGTTAAGCTTTAAATATCAATTTATTATACGGTATATCAACGTTACCTAAGTCTAAACTGAAAGCTAAAAAATTTCTTACAAATTAGTAATTTGTGTCTACGAACGCAACACCAGGGGATATCGATCCTTTCTCTTATACGTGGAACAAGTCGTAACATAAATTCTAATGGTAAACAACATCAACATCTCGCGTTATAATTTCTATCGGATAACCGTGCAATAAAACTTTAAATTGCAAACGACGTAAAAGTTCCAACTTCGCGAATGCTGAAATAACAAATTTTCAAGTCCTCACTATCAGTAGGGATTCTTGGAAACGTCAACGAGCCGTGTAGGCGTGAGACGTTGAATTGCCAACCCTTAAAAATGGTAACTTAACGATGCAAAAATCGCATTAAGTGTAAAACTACATTGAAATGTATATTTGCAGATTATTGTCAGCTAATTATCTTACAACTTCTATTTACAATTTTAATTAATTCCTCATACTTTAGAGTTAAATTGGAATACATATATTACTGCGTTTCAACATTTTGTTTTAGTATTTTTTTATGAATATCTTTAATACAACAAATTTTACTACATTCTACATTTATGTGTAGGATTTACATACGTATTGCATTAATTTATCTGCATATACATATTTCAATTATAATTTGCTTAGTTTTGCATTTAATCAATCTCCACCCAAAATTTTGCATTTTTGAATGCTTTGCATGATATATTTCAACACATTAATACACATTAATATTGATATTATTACGTACCCAGAGCCCAATTAAATTAATTACTGATTTGATATAATTTTAAATTAGATGATTAATACGATTTTTTATATTATTTTAACATTCAATTAGCGTTTATAATTTACCTACGGCAGAAAAGCTTCTATAGAAATAATTTTTAAAAATAATACAGTATCGACTTTAACTGTAGAAAGCTATACAATTCATTCAGCCATAATTTCTTCCTCTGGGTTAATTTTCTACAGCAATTTTCATCTAACTTCTTTTGCTGATTGAGTATTGTCAGGTTTAATTGAAAGCAACAAAAGAACAACTAGTAATTGTCGAATGGGCGGCAGTTTGTCGTATTGCGGAAACATCTAACTATTGATTACTCACTAATTACGTCTTTATATTATTGGAGAAAATAGTCTATTGAAGTTGAGATTTTTGTGTTATGATGTAATTTGTTTTTCTTCAGTCTAATCAGGCTAATGTGTTCCTCATTTTTCTCGTATTGTCTCGGTTCTTTCTGGAGATCTCTTTCGTCCATAATTCTAATGGTTTCGT
Organism: Popillia japonica; assembly: GCA_004785975.1. NCBI lineage: Eukaryota > Metazoa > Arthropoda > Insecta > Coleoptera > Scarabaeidae > Popillia > Popillia japonica. The sequence goes on from SMLS01063344.1 coordinate 17,632, forward strand.
GTAAATTTTAAGCAGACATGATAAACCTTTTAGCTAACAATAAATATCGGTAGACACACCTTAGTTGTTTATTTTATTAATTAGCCCAAGATTCACTAATAATATTAATTGCCATTCTCATTCTCATTTGCTGATTTGCTTCAATCATTGGCGTGGCGAGAGAGCAATTTTTTTTAGCCCATAGCAGTAGGAGATTCGATTGTTTTTGCACAAAATAGACAGAGCATCTGTGTATGTGTTTGGTGTATGTATCATAAATTTGCAATCCAAGCATTGGATTGAAGGTGTATTTAGCCTATTTTGTGCGGGAGTATTTTCTGATTAATTTTAACTTAGTACAATAATACATACTATGATTTCTTTTAAATCAAGAACTGTTGAAGAAAACCAGCATTCATTAGAAACTATTGGTAACCAAAACGAACTGAAGCAAACGCAGTATGGCTTATTGCTAGTAAAGACAAAAATATTGACTCAATTTTAGGAGTTGGGCAATGAAATGAAGTTGTTACTAAAGTAAGAAAAAAAACTTGAATAAACTCTGATTAGTGTACGTATCAATATTAAATTGCAAGAATAGTTTGGATGTGTAAGGTAAAGTCGAAGAAATTATTTTAGATTTATATATAATCAGATCCTCATCTACCGTTAGGTGTTGAGGTACGTCTTCCCTTTTCAGTTT
>SMLS01063346.1:0-32408 GCA_004785975.1 Popillia japonica
AATGCCATTTCTTCTGACCTGGAGTCTTAAATACTGATCTTGTGCAGGAGTCTAATATATTTTGAGTAGCATGTGAGTAATAGTTCCACCTTCCTGATCGCACCTTGCTGGTCATCCTCTTGGCTCCGGTTTGTTGTAAGTAAATTGGAATACGCATCTATTGTTTTGTCACCACATTACATCAACCTCCAATTGAGCAATGAAAAAGTCTAACACCGTTTCCGAAAGCGTCTGTCCTTTCAAATGGATAAACAGTATCCTGCAAGGTCGGGAAGTGTCTGGAGCAAGACTAGTTTGGAAAATTATTTGTGGTAGTATTGCATCTTCTGATTTACTTTCTTCCATCGATTTCCTTCTATCTCGTTTATTTTCTCGCACATCTGACGATCTTAAGAGCAAGTAAACTTCGATGAATTAGACCACTCAAACATAAGTCCCAGCACCATCGGTATTTATCTTTGCACATCATCATAGGTTAGCTGCCAGAATTTAAGATTTGATTGTGAGTTTAATATGCTCAACGTGTGCTTGTTGGAGGTTGTTAAAAATAACCAAAGGACCAATGTAAAAGCTAAGAAAATAAGCTCCAGTGGGGGTGGCATTCACCTTGAACGACTTGAAGTCTTCTTAAAAGGAGTCCATCATTTGATGATTTGGCGATTATGGTTTCTTCAAAATCGACAACTATTTTTCTACAATATTTTTCTTCTGTACATGACAAACCTGCAAACTTGCATGGACCCTCTTCTAAAATCAAAGTAGGGTTGGCCTTATGAATTAAATACCAACTTAAACTGTTGTTTTCTTTGACGATTTTAAGACCGTATTATTTCCTCGTAGGTGCCGTAGAGGCCTACTTAAGAGAGGTTTATATCCAAAGAATCACATTTTCAAGACTAAACCATCGAAGAGTATTGAAATACTATCATAAACTATCAAGTGTCGAGTTCAATTTTGTCTACAAAATTCTTTGATATTGTTTTCTTGCCTACTAAAATTAAAGTATACTTTCACTGCAATAATTTCTTTTTTGTTTTCCGTAACGTAATGTTTTCATATATTAATAAAACATAAAAACATTTATATCTTAGAAAGTTGATTTACATACTTGTACTATGTACATACTACTCTTTCGTATTCAATGTATTTCGCAAAACACAAAAGATTTTAGGTTCATTAACTTATACCCAGAAATATGTGCGCATGTAAGTATGTAAATGACGTTATTGAGTGACCGCTAACCACAAAGATAAAAGCAAGTTATTATTCCCCGAAATTAAGGTTAAAGAAATGGTATACCTACATTAAAAAAAAATATCTACCGTGTAAAAATTCAAGTGAATTAATTTACAAGAAAATCAAAGAAACTAAAACCGTCCGACCAGCATGAGAAATGACAGGAAATGAGAATTAATCCGAATCGATAGGTACCAATCGACATCACAAATAATCTATACAAAACAGACAATCTTGGCAACGTTTCGAGACGTTTTAAACTTCGTACATGTCTAGGTTAAACATAACTACGGCATGAGCCTTCTTACATAAGCGCAAATGTGCCTAATTTTGGCGACCCTTGTCGCAATTTCCCGTTTTATATCGTTCAGGAGGTGCAGCTTCATTGTTTACGTTACGTGGGCAGCGTAAATATCTTGCCAAGAAATTCACCTGTTCGTGTAATCCCGCTGGAGATAGGTATATTGGGCAATAATATGAAATGCCAAATCAATAGGAACGCTTAAAAGTTTTACGGAGTGTTGTCAAAATTTGTTTATATCGTTATGAAATTTTTGTTTAGGTTCGATCCTCGTAACATTTATTAGAATGAGCTTTTTTTTGTTGATAACGCTTTAGTTAATCGATGGCGTCTTTTTTTTCGATTTCCAAAAAAAAAAATGGATGGGATGTGTGAGTTTAATGATCAATCATTTTTGGATTATCTACAGTAATATAATAATTAATATTTACATTTCCGTGTGATTAGTAAACAAATAAGTTTGATTCATTATAGATTGTTAATTGATTTATTTGCATGAAAGTATTTTGTAACAATCGAGGTAATTCACCTGCTTGTGATGGCTGGTCACGTGCATGTAATCAGTCACAATTTTGACAGTTTGATTATGTCACATCAGTGATGACTATTGGCACTGGTGATTTAGTTTTTGAAAAATACATACGAGTATGTTTTTGATGAAAAACCAAAAACGCCCAACAGAGAAAAGGTATCATGATCTTCTTCCAGTGGATTATCCAAGAATTATCTCAAAAATCTATTCAACTATTATTGATACAGGTTCAGCAGGTTCACGCCAAAGTTGTGGCTATATTAAAGCCCGAAAAAATCGGCGATGACCCCTCTCACCATCGCCCAATATCTTTGCTGTGCGTGTCATTTAAACTATTGGAGCGTATCCTTCTCCGTAGAAGGTAGATGAGGTAGAAATTGCTGTGACCAGCTACTAGTGCTAACTTTCAGTATAGGACACGGGTTTTTCAAAAGTCTAGAACAGTGTTGATAGACCTGTCGGCCGAGTACGACACCGTATGGAAACATGGTCTCCTGTTTAAGCTTTCCAAAGTGATCCCATGCACTCAATTTGCTAGACTAATCAATGAATGAGGTCTTTGATTGTGAAGTGATTAGATTAAGTTCTCCTGTATTAACACAACTTTATCTGCACCCTGTTTGGACGAGGGCCAGAGTGTGGACTGTAAAGATTCTACGGTCAACATCAGCTACCGTGTGTGTCAAAATTGTTTGTTATAGGAAATTTTAGTCGAGCTACCATAGTGGTACCAACTACAGTTTTCCAATATAAAGGAACTGATGTTGAGTAGTATTGCATCGTTATTATTGCTGATCCAGTGTTTGAAAAAGAGGAGGATGATGCGTATATTGGAATTATAGCAGTGATCATCTTCCTAAGTTCGATAGCGTTTTGTGTCATCTATAGCAGTCATGAAGAAAAGATGAACAAGATGAAGGCTAACGAATAACAAACCGTTATCATTTTGATTTCGTCTCTTGTGTTAAATATTTGAAGCAAATTCGTAGTAATATTGACAAACTGGGCCTAGAGTAATCTGAAACTATTCCAAATGGTTTCAAAAAGGGAGGCGAATGGACTGCCCAAGCATGATTTTGGAATTCTAGAAACAATATGGAACAACTACAATAATTTGGAATGCTTTTTCAAATTTCAGCAAAACACTTTTTCATAAGCCAATAGGACAACACAATGAAAAGTTCAATAGGTACTGTAACAACCTTCAAAACTGGGAGGTTAGTGGGACAAGTTCTACATATTTTTGGCAATTAGAATAGCTTTTTAAATTTGAAAAACTTATTTCGTTCAAGCTGCAGAATCATTTGCTCTACAAAAAAATTGTTGTTAATAAATTGGTGAATAAACAAGGGATGTAGAAAATGTGGACGTAGAAGGGAAGGTGGCAAAGGCATTGCAGGAACTGGTGCTTCCAAAGTCGTCAATTGCATATGAAAATTCTAAAACTTTCAGGAAGCTGTCACGCCTTCAACATTGCAATCATAAAAAGTATGAAACTGTGTAATTCTATATAAATTTTGTAGAAAAAACGATTTTTCGTGTTCTTTCAATTGGGTTTAATAATATTTTGCACTAAGTTTAGCAAAATTGTTCTAATTCACAAAAAAACGCAATTTTTAATCAACTACAAACATTCTAAACAATCGTACACTCGCAGTTAACCATGAGGGAACAAAAAGCGGGTTTTGAATAATGGTCTTCCGCAGGAATCTGTTTCAGCTCCAATTCTCTTTAATTTATATACTATGCATATCCAATATGCTTGATACAACGGCCCAAAAGTTTCAGTACGGGCTGAGACTGCACTTTTATGTACATATGTATGTGTGGTGTTGGGGTGATAATACACTATGACCTGAAAGATCTATTGTGTCTCCCATTCTCGCTGTGTTTTCAGCTGGCCAATTAGTGAAATTCTTTTTAGAAAGTGTAGGATATCGGAAGGTCTCAGATTAGGTAGTTATGCTTCTTCAATTTCATGTGCTCATAGGTGCAAAGCCCTTGAGTTACACTACTGGACTTTTAGCGTAAGCAAATACTGAATGCGGATCTTCTAGTATTGGAACACTACTTCAATTCAAAACAAAACTATATCTACATGCTTTCACCTTGATAACCAACAGCGATCTACACAAATACAGCTAACTTGTTGTGGTGTCTTATAGAATACACCTCACTTGAGTACCTTCTAAAATCAGTGCATGTGCGAACCTCATCAACAAATTAGCAGGAACATCATGAGGAGCATCGGTAGCTGTAGTGCGGAGATCGGCACTGGGCTTAGTGTTATCAACAGCGTAGTAACAATAACTTGCAATAACCCACGAATAGATACTGGTTCCACTCCATAACTCATACATCTCGAGAAAGAGGCTCAAATCCAGAAGCGTTTTTTGCAGCATTGGCGGACAAGGTTTTTGGCATGAATAAGGAATGGCGAGGAAGATGGAACGCTAATAGTATTCCCAATAGCAACCTTGTAGATGATCCTTCCATTGAAGTTAAAGGAACAGATTTGCCCAGAAAAGAGTGGATAACGTTAAACCGATTCCAGACTTGCCAAGGTAGATGTAGGCCGCTAGAGAAAGTCTGTGATCTTGCAATAGAGGAGAGCTGTGACTATGGGGCAATACAGGCAATGAGCATCATAGAAGAATATTCAACACTCTCTTTGACAGGGGTACTGGCCAGTCTACACCTGTGTACCGATGAAGCAAGGATTTGGCTGTAAATTCGCAGAATATAAGGTTGTGGTAATCTTTTTGTTGAAGAACCATGACATCCTCAAAAAGTTGGTGTTTGCGTTGGAATATGTCTAAGAAGATTGGTGGGTCCTAGTTTTCTTTGAAGGAAAACTTACTACTGTACTATACCGCAATGAAGTACTTGTTTCGTTCATAAATAAATCCATGAAAATCATTCAAATCTATATTTCACAGTCTACTCTAAGCTCAGATATCTTAGAGAAAGAAAAAATCAAACTCATTAATAATGATTGAGTGACAGTGCAAAAAAGTAGTTAAAGTGATCGATTTTATTGGAAATCATTTTGAAATAATTTAATTGTCGACGAAACCGTTACGTAGTAATATAGAGAAATTCTTATCGCTAATTGCTAAGGAACAAAAACACTTATTATTATTTAAAGCAATAAAATGTATAATCGTGTCATTACACAATTAAACAAAGGATGATGTAATTCCCTAATACTTTGATTGTAGAAAATACGTCAAAACTGTATTAGATCTGGTAAATAACTATGTAGTTGTATTTAAAGTGATGTATACATATATAGTAACGCACTATCATTATATTATGTGGTGCTGTTCTTGAAGAGTAAAAAGTATCTTACAGAGATATTAAAAACAACATCCTCAATACTTCAATTACCCCGATAAGATTTTTTATCTGTTATCTAACAATTAAAATACCGGAAATTAAAATCTTAAAAACAATATACGTAGAACGCAATCTAGAAAATATCCATCACGCATTTTACAGCGAACGAACTTAAAGAAGATCGCCGTTTCTACTTCTTTGTTTATAAAAACAAACACATAATGATATCCGGCGTAATGCGGCCGATAATAATAAAACGCAACATTTTCGTCGAAATAAACAACAAACCGGAGACTTTGATCCCTATAATAAAAAATGAACGTTGTTTATTAACAAAACACGAGAAAAAACGCGAAAGAAAACAACAAATTAACAAATACGGTAGCATTTTTGCATAAATTGTGTAAATAATTTGAATAATTCTAATTCGAAAAAAATCGGCTCCAGGATCCTGTAAGAGTGCTTTACCGTTGGTATGGGTTGTCCAATGACGTTGTAATTGATAGCCGTATTATGTAAATTTCGTACTTGATGGCATTTTTTAAATATTCGGAATTAATAGTCGAAAGTTCACTACGACACAACAGAAAAAACTACCGATATTTTATGAGATCGGTAGCGCCAATATTGAGAGAAAAAAATCGTCGTTAAGTAGTGTCATCTTTAAGGAATTTTTATTGCTATACTAGGTCCTGCATTTCACCTCCCGTTTTAAGATTTAGGAAATTTATTTTCAATTATAGAGTTTAAAAGCGTTCAAAAAAAAAACTTAATGGCGATGTCAATCTCTTCTTCTGACTGGAACCTTTTCCCTCTAAAGCCCGTTTTAGACGATGTCAGTTTTGCTAAGCAATTAGACAGGAAATTAGCCATCATAAATTAGACATCATATATCTATGAAAATTCTAAAAAAGGATTTAGTCATGTTTTATACAGATTTGTCCGCATTCTTAAGAAATTAACGCAAACTTAAAAATATCCTTGCGCAGAATATTGAGCGGCATCTTGGAGCGAGAAGTTGATGAAATCATGCCATCAACCTGGATCAAACAACATCCGAAGAATGTTTAATTACAGGCTGCAAAAGCCGAAAAAATTACTCTAGCATGTGTGGCACACAGTAGAAGAAAATGGTGAATAGTAGACAGAAACGAATATTATCGCAACTAAACCAGTTTTACAAAGGTTGTTTCAACAGTGCGGAAACAGGTCATCCACTAGAGCAGCAGAAATTAGAAGTTTTCTTGATTTTTTTTTATGGGAAAAGTGCATTAAAAGTACACGAATTGTAGAAAAAAGAAGAAAACTTTAATAGCATACATACTAACAAACTATACTAAGAAATAGGCCGAAAAATATTGAAATAACATTCATTTTCTGCCTCAAATATAAGTTGAACAATTTAATGCTCCACTTCCCTTGTTATTTTCTTATCAGGTATTTGTGTTAGTCTACTGGCTATAATGGCTAATGGCTAGCATCATTTTCCGCTGTAAGTAATTCAGAACCAGTCGGAGAAATTTTTGCTATCAGATTTACCTGGTAAATTCGACAAAAAGTTTATGTTTTACACGATGTCTAATTTCTGATAGCTAATTTGCTATCTAATTTCTTGGCCAAAACTGACACCGTCTAAAACGGGCCTTAAAAGCGGCCAGAATTCAAATTTGGTGAGTAAGGAGGATGTTCTATAATTTTGATTTTGTTTTTCGCTAAATACTGAACAGTTGCCCTTGGATGCGTTATCCCGATGTAACATGATTTACTGAATATAGGCAAACATTTCTGATAATTTTTCTTCTTCGCTCCTTGTGTTTTCACCATCGTAGGAGATTCCGCATTTTCATGTATCCAGACTCAGCTTTCTTGGCGAGTGCAAACATCAAAAAACGGCATGTACGTTTCATCGCCAGTTACAAATTTAGAAATAATTTGATGACCTCCAGCATTCAACATATCTAAAGTCTATTGGCAAAATCTACCACGTTTTGCTTTTTGTAAATCTCCAGATGATGGGGTACAAACCGAGTTACAACCGTTTTCAGACGTAAATGATCGTGCACTACTGATCTCACTTGCGAGAATCAAATCTTCAGATTGGACTCTATCATTGCATAGCTAATGCGGTTGTCCTCTTCCCGCATCTTCTTTAACAGTAGTTAAAGGAAGACCAGTATGAAATCGTATTTCCTTGTAACTACCAAGGAAAATATTTCTGAGAATTCGATTTCGAGATAATATAAACAATTTGGCCAAATCTTTTCTAAATCATGAACCTGTCAAAGCGAAGCAAATATTTAGACTCATCACTGAATGGCACAACAAAATAAACGGCTAATTCGATCTTTCTTGTACCAGACGATGTTTTGCTACTAAGTTTTTATTCAATTTAATTTGTTTTGATACTATAATAGCGATGTTTTCGAAATTCTAATTCCCTCCAATTGTATGTGTATGTATCTATGTATGTACTACATTGCGTCAATGCTTGTTTTTTCGATTTTTATGCGAATCTATTTAAAACATTCATCCGAAACATGATCGGAGAAATTATAACGAGTCCAACAATATAATCTATACTTATTTATGTAGTACCTTCGGTCAAGTTTAGTGAATCATTTCTTTTGAGATACGTGGGAAGCTAATTAATAACAAAATTATATGAGTTATGACCGTCATTAAAAATTTTAACGTATACAATCTTTTTTAACATTTTATATATGTATATACACCTAAATTTATTAACGTTGCGAAAAAGTAATCCGGCTTGAACCTTTATAAAGTTAGATGTTAAACAGATCTTTCAGGTACAATAAATACTGTGTACTTCTTGGTAAAAAAGGAGCCTATACATAGAAGCTGATAACGTACCTATTTAATTTTGTACTTGAAGCACGAAAAATACATGACCAAAAACACTAAAAAGTTATACGATTCCATTTCGTGTTGCATATAATGTTATCAGGCTTATACATTGTGCTATAAACTTTTTTAAGTATGAAGTACCTACGTAATTTAGTACTGTAATGTGTGTGCATTGTTTCAATTAAATAAATGCTTTGACGTGTATATCGTGCGTTTATTAAGTAAATTAATTGGTGGCGTTACATTTTGACCAATTATAAAGGTTGAAAAATCCACATCTTTCTCAACACTTTTCTCATCTCCGAGATTGGAGATTGAGATGTCTATTTTGAATTTTAGTGGTAAGGATTAGGAAATTCAGAATTAAGGAGTCTGTTTATCATCAATCGTGTTGTGCCATAATCATTGTGCAAATTTTGATAAATAATTGGGATTTGGGAGCAGTTTAGTTGGATTTCAACTAATTTTTGAAAGTTGCTTAAAAGTACTTTATCTGGTTCCAGTCAGATAAGCTACTTTCAAAACAAATTCAAAACCAGTACTAAAATCTGTTGTCTAAATTAGCTAAGGTGTGTTCTGACATAGCTAAATAGTTTCCAAAGGAATATAGAAATCTATTTTTAAATTCTTTCTAAACAAGCTCTAAACCAAAAATCTACTTTCTTAAATTAGTGCGCGATTTAACATTCTACAAGGATTAAAATCTGGTCAGCTAACTGTGTCCAATTTTGCAGGATGCTTACTTGATAGAGAGCCGTCAGTATATTCGCAGAAAATACTTTTTTTTACGTATTGTGAGCATTTACATTGGGGTTATTCGTAATTTATTGAGCACATAGAAATCTCACATTAACTTACAACAAAATAGAAAATATAATAAAAAAAACATAAAAAAAAAGTTAGAAATATCTGCGCAATCTCATGGCGAGGCTCAGTTAAACATGGATTATGTTAACTGCTTTGGCCTAACCATGTATTACAAAATAATTTGTAAATTGCAACATAAACTGCCTATAACTATCTAACCTAGAAATCTGCAAGAAATACTGAGAACAAAAATAATAACAAAAAAAAAGAAATCCAAGCGACAACATAGCAAGCGCCTAGACACATTTTCTGAGAATGTTCTGAGAATCAATATGCATACATCAACCCTGATTCTGCCTCTTAAGCAGTATAGAACGAAACTTTGCCCTAAAAAGTGAGACAGACGATTTTTTAAGACTAGACGGTAAGTCATTATATTTTTTATATATCCGAAATGTAAAGGATCTTTCAAAAAGAGCTAGCCTATGGGGCGGTGGTGCTATAAGTCCTACTTTCTAAACTAGTTAAGCTTATTTCAACTCAAACTAACAACCAGAAGTTATCTAAGGTACTTTACAAACAGTTTCGCAATTTAAAATTTGCTTTCTAAATTAGCTGAGATGATATCTAAACAAACTCTAAATCAGAAAACCTACCCAAAATGGTTTCAAAACAAGTTATAAATCAGAAAACTGTGTCTTAAACTAGAAAAGCTGCTTTTAAAACCAGCTCATAAGGTGGTCGAAGTTATACAGTTTTGATCGGTTACGTGCAATGAGGGATCAGAACCAAACCCTGCCGAATAACATTTTTTTTATATTGAGGAGGATAGGATCAGACAACATCGAGTTGTTTACCGCAAAAGATTTAACCTAATAGGCCAACACTTTCCGAGATGATTCCAACATTTTGGCCAATCTAGATGAAAAATTGCAACGAAAATTGTAACTTCTACGGGGTTTGAAGATTATCCATTATTGCACGGACCTAGAAATCAGAGGGTAACTTTTCCACCACCTATCCATTGCACGTGCACATGCAACTCGCATATTTCGTCAGGAAAATAATATTGGTTTCAATAATAAAACTTTGAGAAATAAAATGATTGTTAGTCTATAGCTGCATATGACTAAAAAATGTGAAAACAGCTCTTAAGCTGCTTCCAATATCATATAAACTCTCTCTGTTGTATACCGCAAAAGGTTTAGTCGAATAATTCAATTCCTTTTAGGTTAACTGTAACGTTTTGGACAAACTTGATTAAAAATTGCAACTCCTATGGGTTTTGAAGATTTTTCATTTTGGAAAGTTGAAAATCCTCTCCACCACGTCTTCATTGCACGCACTCATGTAACTCTATCAATAATGACGTTTTGAAACTTTGACAGTGAGATGGATTCTATTATCTCTGAAGGATTTGACAGCATGGCTGTTAGTTTGTAGCTTGAACAAGCACTTGCGGTAGCGTTATAGGCAGATAGAAGTGTGAAGATAGCTTATCTGCTATTAGAAACACTTGCCTGGGTTTGTTGTGGATTTGTTTTGGGGGGAGCAAAAGAGGTCCAAAATAGATCAAATTCCTGGTAGACCGTGTCAATTATCAGATTGTTTCCTGTCTCTGTTACATACCTCAGCCCACTAGTGTAGAGCCAACTTGGCAGTAATATTAATTTTTTTCATGTTTAAAAGTCTGACAAAAGAATATTGAGGCCGTAAGGAGTCCCAAATAACTTTGTACTAAAATATGTTATATCTTAAACCCTCTAATCCCACAGAACGCATAAGTTTCTTTTCCTGAAAGTATTTCAGAACACCTTCCATTAGAAATATATTCGGAAAAAAAATTAGGACGATAATGCTTCGGAAAATCTATCTAAAGATCATTCACATCAGCATTAACCTCTTCTCAGTAGACACACGTTTTGCGTTAAATCTATACACACACATGTCTGAAATTAAACATTAATTTGTCTATTTTTAGCGTGCATTAGTCTGTGTATAGCCATGCCCCATATCGGCCTTCTTTATTCCAATACTATCACCTCGGGTTTATACATTTAATTCGAAAATAGAATGCCGTCGTAATAATTGGGTCGCACATGGCGAAAATTTGAGAAAATACGCACGACCAACCGAAAATCTAAACGTCCGCCTGAAGTCTCGGCAAGTGGATATGAGGCCTGTCATCGGAACTGCTCCTAAACAAAGATTCACGCAAGACAAGTTAAAATTAGCCCGCGTTATTACGGAGTCGTCAATACTGAAAAGTACAAGTTTATTTGTCGAAGATATATTAAAAAGACGAGCATGGAAATAGAACAAGTGGTACTTCAAAAAAATTTTATAGTAGTTAATGTTGGATATAATGGAGCGAAATCGCGTCATTAGCTCCTTTTTTATTCTTTAGATTTTGTAATTTATTGCATCGCAGTTATAGAAGTTATTATTATTATGCGGAAGCTCACGCTGACGTAAAATTTAAAGAAAGCATAACATCAACAATTTTGTTGTTAGTTTGTTTCGAAGATTGTTATTTTTATTATAATTGCCTGCGTCTTTCTAACAAATTCTGGACATTTTAAACTGTGTTGACGATAAACGGCACGTAATGGGAGATAAGGATCAAAGAATGATGCTTGGACATAACAAAAATAAGAAACTTCACGTAGATCTTATATGTCTACGTTACTTCTATCCAGTATTACAATTAATAGATGTTATGACTCAGTTCTTAGAGACCATGAGGTAGGTAACGTGACAATTTTTAAATTTCAAAATTATGCTACAATTTTTGGTTGCTAATCGTAAATTGTCATGTGGTAGTGATAATAGTTTTAATCTCCATGCTGATATCCATATTTTTTACGTATTTAAATTATAAAAAACTAGATTGATTAACGAGGTAATACTTTAATACATGCTAGAAAAGAATGTGAAAAAATAAAATGTCTGAGACAATACATCAATATTTTTGCGTATGTCTTTCTTTTATCTGATTGGAATTTACTATAATTCTATACGATTGAAATGTGGGCGATTTATTTGTTGTAATTTATTAGCCGTGCTTTTTTAACAGGACGCATAATCTCGGTGAAGATTATACAGGAAGATAAACACAGTATTCCTAGAATGGAGTATAAATTGTCGCTATAATATTGATGAATTTGACCTGAATAATATATTGTATATTGTAGGTAATTTGAGATAAGTACAATTTTCGAATTAATTCTGAGTCCGGAAGTGTAGCTAGTGTAATGTCAAAATATATTCGTCTAATAGGTAGTAGGTAGTTCTGATGAGGGTAACTTGACTGTTATGTGCTTGTTGGATTATTCTAAAGCTTTTGACACCATAAACCATAAGTTACTATCAGCTATATTGTATCATATTGGCCTTGGTTCTACTGCAGTGAATCTAGTTTTCAACTATATTACTGGTAGAATGCAGTGTGTATCAGTTGAAGGATGTGTTTCCTCATTTCTCCCAATTGTGAGAGGTGTACCCCAAGGCTCTGTCCTGGGACCCCTCCTGTATTCTATCTACACAGGTCAATTTGCAAAGTGCCTGCAATTTGCTAAATGTCATTTTTATGCCGATGACACGCAGCTCTACTACTCATTTCCCCCTCACAAAGTAACTGAAGCTTGCGACAGACTGAATCAGGATATAGAACGTCTCTGTACTATATCGAGGAAACATTCCCTCTGCATAAATCCATCTAAAACCGAGCTGATAGTTTTTGGTCCAAAAAAGTTTAGGTTAAACCCTGACTTTCGAAATTGTATAAAAATTTTTGTTGATGGTGTCAAGATTGAATTGAAGAGATCTGTTAAAAATTTAGGTATCATTTTGAATGACGAACTGGATTTTACCGAATATACGAATTTGTGTACTCAACGTTCTTATGCTGCTTTAAAAGCCATTTATAGTAATAGGATGTTTCTTGACAGAAAAACAAAACAACTTCTCTGTGAGTCGCTTGTTCTATCGCGTCTTAATTACTGTGATTCATTATATGGGTCTTACATTTCCGCATATAATACGCGTAGACTTCAGAAGATACAGAATTCTTGTCTTAGACTGATCTTTGGCATAAGAAGACGGCAACATATATCGCACAAACTGGGTGATGTCAAATGGCTTAATATGAGAAATAGAAGATTGTTGCACTCTGCTACATTGTTCCATAATATTATCTCCACCGGGAAACCCCCTTACCTGTATAGAAGAATTAGGTTTAGAACAGATGCTCATCATGTGAATATCCGTTACAAAGGCACATTAACTCCACCACTGCACAGGTTGGAACATTTTAAACATTCTTTCTCGTACCAAATTACTAATGTTTACAACAATCTACCCACTGACGTGAAATTAGCTCCATCTATATTTCTATTTAAAAGGAGACTGTTCGTTTCTGTTCACGAAGCAGCAGACTGGCGGGTAAACTGTCGTTTTTCTACTTCCTTATTAAGTACCCTGCATGTGTTAGTCCATGCTCTTCAATCATTTACTTGTGTGCATGTGTGCGGCTATGGAATGACAACTTGGTTCTGTTGATGGTATATAGCATTCTTGGGATATTTGTATCCTCTCTCTCTTTTAGGTTAAGCTTAGGTTTAGGTTATTAAGTTAGGTGTAGGCAGAGTGGAAGAGCAGGCTTCAAGAAATTGATGCCTGAACTCTGTCTCTTTTTATCTGATATGTTGTACTTCATATATGTATGATTCCTCTAGTTGTAACTTATCGTGTCTGAGAAAATAAATTTATTATTATTATTATTATTATTATTATTAATTTCACCTACATAAAGTTGTAATATGTAGTACTGTAGTGGGGAGATTTTGTTTCATTTTTGACTTTATAGAACTTAGCTTAATCTTCTGAAGAAGTCTAGAATCTTCTTGGGGATTATGGATCTGACATCAGACGATTTAAGGTGGATTGGTTTCAGGTGGCTGTCTTCTTCAAGTGAGGATGATGCTAACATCTAATGGCTGAAGAAAGTGCTAAACTTTTTTTATTGTCTTAGGTTTGAAATGTTCGACCAATGTGAGATTTTTTGATCGGTTGGAGATGAGTTCTTACGTGGGACATCCAATGAATCAGCCCATCTTTTTTTGCATAGACAGCCTTGTTGCCGCCACACCCTCAGTGATCTAGCACTCATATTGTCCTAAAGCTTAAGCCTGAGTATAAATTCTTTAAAATGTGTTGCTTGATAAAATGAAAATCTTCCCATTTGTTCTAGTATTATTAACTAAATGGTTTGCGTTAGCCGTTGGTAATGAAAAAATGGATTATACTATTAAAAACGGTACCATAAATTCTCAATAAGCTCTAACAATTTACCAGCTGCTTTTATGAAGGAATACCGTGAATATAGAATCGTAAAAATCTATCTAATCTAGTTCTCTTATTTTCTAACACTTCTGGATTTAAATCTTCCCAAAAATCTACTCCACACCACACTGGCACTAATACTTTAAGCACTGGTACTAAGCACTAATACTGTAAGAGCTTGATACGTATTTTGGCAACTATGTTGTCATCTTCAGTAGAATAGAATAGAAACAGTTCTCCCCATATTTCCACTTCCTCAAAAAAGTAATGCACATAAATTCATATATGATTTGACAGAATGATGGGCCTATATTACAGGTCGAATCTTCATAGCTTCGTTCTTCATATTTTCAATTAAATTTAAGTCAAAAAAAGAAAAATTGTTCGTTTCTATTCACCTGGTACAAAAACTAGCATACACCGCCTTATTAATTTTGAGTTTTGAAAATAATCCAAATCGTTTGATTGATTTTATGAGCCACTATATAGGGGCACAATTATCAGCTAAGGCTTTTGATAAATGTAATGTATGCAAATCAGAGTCCGTACCACTTTTATCTAAATTAACATTCTTTTCACCTAAAAACTTTTTCTTGGCGTTCGAGGTTTTGGCGCATTCGCTTAATAGATCCGCAAATAAATCTTGTGCTTGCTGCTGAATTTCTGCTTGTTGGGGCCTTTTTGGTAAATTGCTAAGGACCTGATGTTTGTCTACTGGGCACACTACATTTGAGAAAACCTAATTCTATATTTTGGTCCGCATTTTTTGAAATTTCATCAATGAGTTTTGAATGAGGAGAAGGAAAGACGTCCTTTTTCAGACTAGCTTCGTTTCTTCCAGTGTTTGATTGCTGCTTTCTCTATTACCTCTTTGTGGGCTTTTACATATGTAGCTTTTGATGCACGAGTTAGATTGGTAATCACGTGGCATTGCTTCTATTCACCTGCTATCTATGAAAATTCGATGGCAGCAAACTAAAAAATAAAGTTTAGATAGTCCAGATAGAATGCAAATACTATCAGTGACACCAGCTTCATTAAGGCATATTATAATTCTGTAATACTTATAGAAGGGCTACTAATATG
The DNA here is from genome assembly GCA_004785975.1 of Popillia japonica. NCBI lineage: Eukaryota > Metazoa > Arthropoda > Insecta > Coleoptera > Scarabaeidae > Popillia > Popillia japonica. Next base: position 15,510 of record SMLS01063346.1, read on the forward strand.
AAAGTCTGCACTTTCTTTTTCTCTTTGGAATTTTTTTTTCCAAAATAAAAGAAGAATTTACGGTATCTAGTGCTTACAGTATTAGCTCTCAGTGCCAGTGGGTATAGTGTTAGTGTCAGTGTGGTGTAGAGAACACTTTCGAGAAGATTCATGAAGAAACCACAGTCCCAGGCCAAGCACTTTTTGCGATTACACCTACTCTAGTCATTATTGTCCAAAATATTTTGGTTCTTGATATTTTGAAATTATTTAAAAAAAATAAGCACAATAGCTGCCAGAAACTTTCTTGCACACTCTACTGAATGGTTTACAGTTTTGCCATGCTTATGTAAATATGTTGTACATCCAATTTTAAGTTTTACTCGTCTTTAACTTCAACAAGACTAACGGCAAATCCAAGATCTGAATTAGAATTTTGCTGTAATCTTGCAAAGTATATTATTTCTGAATTTGGTTTTCTGTAGTTTTCAAAATTCCATGGCAAATGCGGAGAGGCAACATCTTAAATCGGTACAATAAAAACTTATGCCCAGCCCCCTGTAACTGGCACAAGCTTTTTATTTCATTACCTATAGGTTCTTCATTGAATAAAGAAGAGCCTCTTTTATATGATGACACACCAATAATCATTCGTGTCTTTTGAAGAATGGAATTGTGTATTCAACTTTAATTATTAGATTTCTTCTTCAAGTTTTCCGTAAGACAGACTTTAACTTGTCTTGAACACTTTATGTTGCTTTCATGCTCTGCTAATCTCATACTTTAATTGCTTCTTAAATCCTTCATCCACTCATTTTTTTTCTAGGTTAGTAGATTAATTAAACAATTGTGTGGTTGTTAATCTGGGTCCTTAGTCTATCAAACCTGTCAAGATTTTATCCTTTACATCATCTTCTTATTGTGCTAATCATGCTTGATGTCAAAATTTAGTCCAATTCTCTGCTAAAATCCTAGTTAATTTTTTGCTTTGCTATTGTTTTATTTCTATAACTACGTATTACATTATAATTTTATTGTAATAAAAACATAAGAAACTAAATTTAAAGATTCGTCCAGACAAGTAAAGACATTAAAATATCATTTATTTGTTTTGCAAAACGTGAAAATGAAGGTCATTTAAAAAGGTGGCACGTGGTTTAAATGTTGGCAACGTTGCGCGATCGTTTTCCAAAACAAAGCAAACAAAACAGAATAAACAGCATTCATTGCTTTGATAGATTTCACTCTTACATTATCTTGCTAATAAACACTGGAGAGCGCAAGCATGGAGGTATTTTATTCCACGCTAAGTGCTGCTGTAAGTTTCACTTTTTAATAGAATTCTGCGAATCACCATACCACTTTCGATTATCAAGGAAAAAACGGCTATTTTTAGTTAATTAATGATTTAATGTTATTCTTACTAATTGTCGTATTATTAATACTTTGATAATTAGAAAAAGTACGTTATTATTTATTAATGTATTTCCTATAAAAATGATGGCAAAAATTGATAACCGCAATCTTCATGCTAATAATTAAGTAATTAATTCCAGCAATTTTAGGGGGTAACATATCCATGCGTGAAAAGCGTGATAGTAAAATTTTAAAGTCTCCAAAATCAAAAATTCCTTGAACGTTACAGTTACCGGATGAATCTGCGTATCCTTGTATCATACATACATAGCTCACCGTTTGGATGTGGTGAACTTGTTTTTTCAATTGTTTTGATGAAATGTGGAAAAAAAAATAGATGTATAATTCAGTAGAATGTGGGGAATGTATCAAAAACTTCGTTAGCATACGATTGAAATGCGTTTGACGTCAATAGGAGATTCCTTCGACGGCGCCGACTCCATCCTGGAACATTTTTATGGTGATAAATTGATCTGGTTGATGTGATGGCGACCTTTACCGAAAATAATCGTATGTGTAATTTCACTTTCGAACTTTACTTTTCTAGAATTTTAAAGATTATTTAAATGATTGAAGACGGAATGTATGGTATTCGGTTAATATTAGTAGAATTTTGTTAATGAATGCAATAATTGCTATTATCCACGTTGGAAATGTATGCAATGCAGGTTGGGAAAGACCTGACATAATTGCGAAAATATTTATTATTTTATATTTGTTGATATTGACCTATATAATTGTCAACTAGCGTTTATGTGATGTGGAAATTATCGCTTTGTAATTTCTAGCAAATTGTGTTTTGTCAACTAACCTTCAGCATCAATTTTGTTTGTAAGTCCTTAGTTGCCACGAGAACGGGTAAATATACCGCATCTTTAATATAACAGGTATTCTATGCAATTAAGTAATCAAATGTTGATGCTTCTAAAACCTTCATGAACAAACATAAAGTCAAATTTAAACGTAGTTCAAGTCTTCTCTGCAATATGTCAAAAACTTTATGTAACAATCGCAGTCAGTTGTTAATCTCTTCTTATTTTTCTGTCACACGATTTTTTCGTTTCCTCGAGCTTAGGTATTGGCATTGAATAAATGGAATTAGGCATAAAAAAATTGGTTATGTTTAAATTGTTACATAGTTGGATATGGAATCTTAGTGCTCCTACTTATAATTTTGTCATCAAAAAATTCTCGAAGATATTCAAGTGTTTCTCTGGGCGTGTGTGCGGTTCCACCATCAAACGACTATTTAAAAAAAGGAACCTACCAATCTTCTTTGACATATTACAATCTAAACAGCAACTTTTTGGGGATGTAATGGTTCTTCAACAAAAAATGAGGATTTTACGATGATCACCACCTCATACTCTGTAAATTTAAGTATCCAGAAAAATGAAGCCAAGCCTCATCCCAGAAGAAAACTGTATTAAGGTAATCCACATCATTTAAGCTATAATCCACTGGATAAAGCTCAGTTTTCTCTTTAGAATAAATTGAGATGTGCTAAGTATATATGAAGAAGACAAATCAGTTTGGGCATAAATGGCTAAAGCGGTTCTAGTAGTTCAAAGTTGTCAATGACCTTGCGAAACGCTGAAAAGTTTGGAAAACGTCTAAAAATGAGGATACATTGATTATTCTAACGTTTACGAGAGAAAAAAGTCATAAAATTGGGTCTAGGGCAGGCAAAATTGAAGAAAAATGGTCTATTTGGATGTGTCACTTTCAGTGCTCGTTTACTCAAAAATAACATCAAATATCGAATCACTATCAAGAAATCGCTGTTGGCATCAAGTAATTTTAAGAAATGAATCTTCTTTCTGGGCACGATCTTCCATATCTAAAGCCTGGTCTAATTCCACTTACAGACTTATTCAAACGACTGTAAATCATGCGAAAAAGGCACACACTTTTGGGGCTGTTTGTGTTTGGTTATAGATAACCTTAACGCGGAAAAAATTATTAACTATGATTCCATCTGCAGAGCTGTGGTTTGGGTCAGATAAAAAAGGTTGGATCTTACAAGAAGAGAATGACCCGAAACATGGAAGTCGTCTTTGAATTAATCCAATTAAAAATGTTTGGATGTCTACAAAACTAACACTTCGCAGAAAAAGGAAGCAGCTTCTTCGAGATAAGGTAGTTATAGATTAGACTGTAGTGAAAGTGTTTTGCAATTTTGTGACTGTATCTGTTGGGTCATGGACGATTTTGGATTTTCATCCATAACATGACAAAAGGTTTTTATAATTTTAGCATTGTAGAAGGCTAACATTGATTCAGAATATTCGTCATGAAAATCAGAAAAAATCATAGCTGTCTCTAATTAGGAAACATTTTAAAGGTACAGTATTATACGCTTGAAGGTATGTATCATACCAACATTAGCGTCTTAATTAAATTATAACAACATGTAACGAGCATAAATCGTATAAAATAAATTACCTACATGAGCACTAATTGTGTAACTAACAATCTATTACAACCACAAATTTCCTATTATATAAAAATGTTGTGTTTAAGGTTACATCTTATGTTATGGTATCCTTACGTCATTTGATATTTTCCCATTCACCGCTAAGTATTCGGTTTTATTATGTATGGTACGAACTGATGTTGCGTTTCAAGGAATGTTCATCATCCATTAAAGTGTATATAATTATTTTAATGAGTACTAGCAAGAAATCTCATCAAGTCATAATGTGTTTATGTATGTATCTATGTAATAAAATAAATTTTACTATTTTTTTTAATTATTTATTTTTACTTCTATGTTTAATACTCTCTCTGTCGCAAAATATGGTATACATTTCTCTTTTCTATTTGTCCCAAATGATGGTTTATAAAACTTTGAAAAATGCTTTATTGTAACGAAAATTTTACATATTTGTATTGTTTGATATGTTGAATTTTATAGTCGTTACCTCCTGAAGCGAGCATGATTGACTCCATGCATTTTTGTGGAGTCAAGAATACATTATCTAATTTTTCTTTAGTTAATGTATCAAAGCATTTTCAACACCAGTTATTAATTCATCCATAGTTTTTGACGATGCTTACAATTAGTACTGCAAAGACTGAATAGCATTGAAGAAAGTTCTAAAACATTCATATCAGGACTATTCGGTGGCTGTGATTTGAATTTAACGCACCACCCGTCTCTTCTACATCCTTCTACAAGCAATTCGGCATTATCTGTATCTTGTTGAACGTAAATTGTCTTGGTTTTATGCGCTTTTGGAAATTTGGATCTAATGGTTGGTAAGAGATTATCAATAATCTCTTTTTGCATTCTGCTGCGTTAATAGATTCGGTATTTTTAGTCACCATTGTTCCTCTTCCTCGATTCTTGCTGGTTCTTTTGCAGATTCTTAATAAACAAACGACCAGAGTGCTATTTTGCCGTTAAAATATGGTTTTCTGGCACTATCATGGGGTGGTCTGGCAACTGCAGCCATAAACATAACTTTAGTTATAAAGCGTTAGCTTTCACAGTACCTTCTTGGTTATTCTTAGTCCAGAATTTTCCCACTACTTTTCGTCTACTATATATATGCAGTCGTACAAATCCTCAAAACATCGATTTGATTTAACTTTCGAGAAATAGAACTCTAGTCTCGTTCTTTTGTTACCTTCCATCCATAATGGCTTCACTGTTGAGGATATTCTTTTCAAGTGCCGTCCTTCTTTGAAAATGCGAAAAACTGTCGATTTTGGAATGTTAATTGTAAACGAGAAACTCCGAATTGTGTCACCACGATTAAGTAGAATTTCTTTGATTTTTTTCCAAATTCGCCAAGAAATTCTGACGCTTTCGGCTATAATTCCTGTTCCTGGAAGCTACATCGACAGGAATATGTTCTTCGCTGTACTGTTCGGTCGGGAACAAGAACTGTAAAATTACATTACGCTGTTCATACGTTAATTGCTTCGATTTTACGTCTCTTTTGTACATTTTGTGCAAAATATCTTCTATTGTTTTGACACAACGAGTATCTTGTTATTCTAGAGCAAACTGTCATTTTTTTAACTAACGCATGCGCAACAACTGAACTGCTACAAACACAGCTGCCTAGTTTTCAAAAGTTTAATCCAATGGTCTTCAAATATTGTTTTTGTACTCGCTTATCAAAACATGTCATTTCACGATTCGATTTGCGTGCGTAAAAAGCCATTTTAAGCACTAGTGCGTGAAGTAAAATTGGTACTACCTGTAACTTGATTAATTTAGTGACATTTTAAAATCATAAATCCCTAACCCTAATAGTATGCTGAAAGCTTGAAAGCAAGTCACCTCCTTGGTTTGCCAACAATGTCGCTGAACTCCTTCGGAAACAGTGACCAGTGAAGTTACTTGCGCTATCAAGCTGAAGGTACTCAGCTATTCGCATTTGAAGTAATTTGGTCTTCGCTTAATACTGTTGATTTTTTAGGCTGAAGTTGTTTCGTTGTCTGTTGTAAATACATATGCTATGAGTTTTGCATAGTTGGATATATCCGTATTATCATATATTATTAAGCATGATTTTAACATGAAATAAGTCGATCATAATGATTTATTTGATTGTAAATTTTGAAAATAAACTAATAAACAATTTTCGGAGTATTTTTTTATATTTTTAGATCTAGCCCAAGTTATGAATTTAGTATAAGTGGTTTTGTATACGCTTTTTGATTTTATTGGTAATAAATTATCTACTGCAGTATTGGCAGCTTCCCGAATTACAGGGGGTGTACATTCTATTTCATTATCAGAATTCATGTTAGACAGGTTTTAATTTTGTATTAAATTTTCTGAATTCGAATTTGAAATTAAATGTCACTTCAAATAATCAATACTGCCCACTCAAAATTTTTTAATTAATATCAAGAGATTTGTAGTGTGTTATAAATGAAAACGTATTTAATGATGGGTATTATTAAAGTACTCGTACAAAAAATATTGTACAAACTTCGTGCGTGAAACGTTTCGCGAATTCGTGTCCATAAACTGGCCACTCATTCGCGAAATATAGCTTCACGCACTTGGTTCGTAACTAACTATTTTGTCGAAGCTGCCGTAGGTGTGGGTGCGGTATCTTCATGGGATCTGATGTCAGCGTCTGCATCTATGGTGACAAAAGGTAGCAGGTGCTCGTCTAAAATATTTTGGTATTTTTTTGGGCATTTATTCGCACATCCACAAAAAAACTATCTTAATTTATAATTAATAATTAATTTCTTAAAGTCTTGAAATTTATTTTTTGCTAGAAAGGGAAGACAATATACCTAATAATCTATACTATTATAGTTATATACTCACAGCCCTGTATATTGTGCATTTTGTTAGTTACCAAACTTGTACGACATCTCGAATTATCCTGGTGGAACACTGCACCTTTTCTATTGATCAATTCTCGCCTTTTCTATACACTCTAAATTATGAAAGAGTAAACCTCCGTGTAGCATAAAATTAACAGAAGTAAACCAGAAAAACAATTAATAATATGGGAAAATTAATTATATCGTGGTAATTTAATATCTGATTCATTCAATGGTGACTCACAAAGCAATAAATAAATGTGGCAAATCCCATTGTTTAAATCTCAGTCTCTATTAATAAAGGAAAAAAATTGTGTTGCAAATCAATTCATTCCACAATACTTTTCAGAAATATTACAAATAATGTGACACGTTTAGTTTAGAAACTCATCTAATATCAACAATGAGGTTGTCTCAATCATACCTCTATTATTATGTATCTTCCGAAAAATATCACAATCTGATTAGAATATAAAGCATTTTCAAGTTAACCCAAATCACCCGACAAAAACTCCCAAGTTAAAGCTTGAGAAACATTTAACCTACAATAATTCTATTAAATTAAACGTGCGTATACATCTGGGACCACCGACTGAATTTTAAGTACTCAGGCAGTAAAATTTCGAATAAATACTGCCTCTGTCAATGATGAAATTATATTGTAACATAGTAGTTACAACTTTGAATCGTAATAATTACTTTACTTGTGAAACAATTTCTAAACATTACTATTAAACATCGATATCCACGAAGTGTTTATACCTTCAGTTTTGTTGATTGTTTATAGGCTTGTGCGTCAACCGTATGGTAGAGAGCTTTTACAGAAACATTATAGTATTTCGGAAAACGGGTATCTACGTAAAGGAACTTTTTTTACGCATTTATTACAAACCAATATAAATGTGAATCACAGTGCTTTTGCCACGTGAGAATGAAACAACATTGATTTAGCGATTATTATTTATATTAATGATTTAATCGGAAATATCGGCTTTGTTTTAATATCTGTGTAAAATTAAATTGTAACTGTCTAGTAAACACAGTTCTATTATTGTCATTACGACATCACTGTTGTGCTATTATGAAACATTTTAGATTTGTCATCTGTGCTATATTTAATTTAACGAGTGGTAATATTCAGTTCCCGAACACATGCTAAATTATTCTTAAGAAAAACATATATGTACATCATTGGCAGACAACCAGCAATGTTTAATGAGCTTCTTCAATCAGTGGATTAACCAAAACGAGTGGAATTTTGTCAATGGCTCCAAAATAACCTAACACAGTCATCTTCTCCGATGAGGCTTGGGTTTATATTTCTAGATACCTAAATTCACAAAATATGGGGTTTTCATCATTGGAAAATCCTCATTTCTGTAGAAGAACCATTACATCTTCACAAAGCTTGGTGATCTTATGATTTAAACATGAGCGATTTTTTTATATGCCCACACATGAAAAATTTCATTTATTCAATCCTTATAGAACAGAAAAAAATTAGAAGATACTTTTATGAACACATTTAGTAACCAAACTATTCAAAAAAATCTCAAATATGCATACACATTGCATCTATGCACTGGCGACAATACTTTATTGTGTATTATTATGTAAACGCAAACATAAAAGATGACTCAACTTCCTGTCCTGTATCTGTAAAAGAAAATATGTTGGAAGACTGGTTTAACGTATGTATATGTGCACGTTTTAACGTTTGACTTCTTCACCTGGAGATCGCGATTACATAAAAAATACATAAATAAAATTAAAACTATGTTTTGTAATAACTAATTTGAACGCTGACGTAAAATTGCAGGCGAAGCGAATTAACAACAGAAGAGAGTTTGTTAAGGAACTCCAGTTGTTGTAATTGTTTCCATTAATTAAGTAACCATTCAATGCTCATTACATTAAAGAAGGCGCGGGTTGCGATGACGTAGAGAGCCGAGGAAGAACGGTAATTGTAGTTAGTAATTAGAAGAGTTCGTTCTACGAAATATTAATTTCTTAAAAAGCTGTTTTACCCAGAATATCCTCAAATATATATTGTTTAAATAAACGCTATATTTTTGAGTCATAATACATAAGATCTGATATGCATAAGTGCCTCCTTTAAAATAATTAGTTCTCGAAAAAATGCTACACCATTAATTAGGGTTTATCTGCACACTCGGATTGTACCTGCAACAGGTGATAATAAGATAATCTAATGCAATTATCTACTATTACTACAGCTATATGTTAGCTATTAAAGTGGATTTCCGCTATAAAAACTTTCTTATCTATCCTGGATAGACAATAACATGATTTGTTTTTGTTCTCCAAACAAGCATTTCCTCTAACTTTTTGATGAAATAATGCCACCTTTATCGAACCACTCAACTAACGTAATATTGGCAATACATTTTTCTTCTTGGTGTGTGTATATATTGCGACCGTTTTAAACTAATTGCAAATATTTCCTGGAACAATTTCGCAAATATAATTCAACCTTAAGTATTCATTGACGAGTGGTGATGATACAGAATAAAATCCCTAATTTTTTTTAGTAATTTTGATTACATTATTTTGGGCCAGGTAAAAATAATTTATATCGAAGTGTCTTACCAGATATTGTTATTGATTATTTGACCTGATAATTATATATTTAGAATGAAATCAGATATTCCCACGTAAATATAAAATAAAAACGTACCGCAATTTGAAAGAACCAAGATATGGAACTGATCTACCAAGACCTGAAAGACCAAGTTCCAGAGATTTATGAAGATCAGGACGTATTCAGAGGTAATCCACGACCAATCAGAAGTGAAAATGCGATATCCAACCGATTGTACCGCGATTTGGAAAATTTTACGTAAAATTCTAAAACTGTATCCATATAAACTGAAAATGCTCTTTGAATCAAAGGAGGCAGATTTGTTTACTAGGTTTGATTTTTCTTTGCGAGTGATGGCTTAGATGGAAATTGAATCCGAATAGTTGTCACGTATTTTAAGAGCGACAGATGAGGCACAGGTTACTCTGAATAGTGAAGTCAACACTCAAAACTGTAAAATCTGGTCTGCAGAAAATCCACTTGCAATCGTTCAAGAACGTCTTCATGACAAGAGAGTAATTGAAGTTTGGCGCACGATTTTGCAGCTGATTTTATCATTGGTGCGTATTTCCACGAGGAAATTCAAAGTAGAGAAGCCTTATCTGAATTGAAAAAATTGAGAACTTCATTTCTTTGCGCACATTTTCTAAACAGTTAAAGAATTGTTAACCAACGTTTTTCAAGATCGTGTCTTAAGGAGATATTTCGCAAATTTATGCCCACCAAGATCGCCTGATCTTAACCCAGAGGATTACTGGCTGTGGAGTAATTAAAAAAGTTTTAGTGTTTAGAAGACGACCAACAACGCTACAAGAATTAAAAGATTATATTACGAATCAAATGTAGAATTTGGAGGAAAGGTTGACAATCTTACAACAACAAAATAGAGATCATTTTAAGCAATTGCCGTAACTGGTTTTGGACGTACTAAATCCCAGTCCTTAAGCAATGAGATTTCGTTAATTTTTTGTTATGACCTTGATTTGTTAAAAAGTTATAATAAATTAGAATATATTCCTTACTCTATGATAACTCCATATTCTAATTCCAGATATCCATTTATGTAAGCACATACATATATTTCAGTCGGAATTAACGGTGTATTCGCTGTGCTAAAATGCACCTCTTCGAACTAGATCCCGCTAGTAGAGTCGCAATTAAAATATTTATTCGTTAATTTATTAAATTCTGTATCACGCATCCGCTTTGTGACTGCCTAAACGATACGAGTATGACTCAAATACATACATAAGCAGATTATCCGTGGTTTTATTGTGGATTTCAAAATAGCTATCTTGCAGCTCTTATTTATTTACACACATATACGAGGATCGTTCGATAATTATATACATACGTGGTCTAACAAAGAAGAACCAAATTGCCATAATCTTTCCTGCTACTAACACAGTGGTGGCGGAGAACCTTTGTTTATTCATTGTTGGGAAGCTCTGCTTTAATTTCGGTGTGGTGTTAAAGCTTCCAAACGAAAATACTTTATCACTGCCCCTAATTCAGTTTCTAACCTATTAAAGGATTATTATACAGAATGGTGAAGAAGATTCTTCGGGATTCACACCATCTTTGTGTTAGCCCACGTATTTATTGAGCGATCCTCGTATAACCATGACTGTACTCAGATATCACACCGTATTAACTCATACTCACTTTATCGTAACCGCCAGCAGGATGATTATCACGCCAACGAGGAACATCGCAATGAGCACACCTCCGATCATGTACAGGCTCTCGTTCGGAGCATCTGGAAATAAAGAAAAAAAAGATAAAGAAAATGTTAATAAGCTAATAGTTTGTCCTAAATATTTAAATTGTGATTTACAACATTGTTGTTACTTTCGTAAAAAAAGCGTGATTCTTGGTCCTGCGATATAGGTCTTGTATTACTAAATTCGTGGAATTTACTTATTGATATAGATTAAATGTTTGCACAAACAAATAATGGCGATATTGTTCGAACAATGGATTTCGGAGACTGACTTTCGAAGTTGTTCGAATATTCTGCTTATAATAGGGTCTTAGAACTTCATATTTTGCTTTTAATGGCAGTTATTTCCTGGTTCTTTAACTAGATTTTTGTCTAATTAGTGGTGGAATTGAACCGTGGTTTTGTATATTTTCTAAATCTAGATTTTAGTAAGCAAAAAAAGAGATTTATTAAGAAAAAATATCACATCCAGACATCCATCCTGCATGGGTAATTATTGTACCACCCCCGTAGATAGTTCTATAAATATTGAGAAGACCCAAGCATATGCACGAATGGAGCAATTAGTCGTTAGGTATGTCATTCAATGTTTCATAGCCATCATGACAATCTTATTCGAGGAATTGATTTATTCCGCATTTGAAGAGGAAGTGCTTACATCTCCCATGTAGTCCAAATGTAACGGAGGAGGCCAAAACTATGAGGAACTATTAGAAACTATCTGGAGACACCTGTTGTTGCCATTTTTGCAGCGAGAAGTCTTTGATATTATAGTTGGAGTTTGGAAAATCTTCATGTCATCTCCGAATTGTGGATAGAAATGCAATTTCTAAAAGATTGAGCTTATGGTCCTTCAATGTAGACAAGTTATGGAAAGTTGTGGTCAAATCTGGCTAGTGGATGAGGCATTAGGCACAATCGAATCAAGTTGTTTAAGAAAGATAGCTTAGCTGATATTATAAACAGTCTATTGGATATTAGAACGGCTTTACTGGATTAAAGTCTTTGACTTCTTTATCCGTACAAAAGTTTTCACTTGCAGTTTCGTTGATCATGGTATCAGTTTGAAACACAGAAAAGGATCAGCCTTTAGGACCTGCTAAAGAAGCTAACAAAATGATGAGTAAAACAGTAAGTAAACAACTTTTCTGCTCGCATCCATGGAATGTTTTAGAAGCTCCAATATTTGCCTATTGATGTATCAAACTGTTGCTTTGCGTATTGCAATGAAGAGTCATTAGTTGATGACTACCCTTTATTTATAACAATGACGCTCATCCATCCTAAGCCGTTGGCGGGGAAAACTATAGTGTGGGCAATATTGTCATGGAGCACATTAAGCCTCATAGATCCCATACAACAATCGCTGACGTCTATGGACTACATAAACATCGTTCCAGATCAGGTTCATCCATTCATAGCAACAGTATTTCCGGCGGGGGATGGTGGTCACCAATAGGATCATGTGCCATGTCATAAGGGTTAAATCTTCATAGAGTGGATAGAGAGAATCCCAAAATTATTTCACGCTTATCTATTTTAAATATTTCGTTTTTCTTGTTCTGATAGTCTTTATTTCTTTTACCATATAACTGGTTAGCTAAAAGTGGATTTGGACGAAACAGCAAAGATGATAAAATTTAGACATTTTATAAAAGTCTCCTCTTCTACTGTAGTATCAGAGTTACTACAAAGTTTTGACGGAGGAATTTTGTTCTCTATTAGGGCTTCTCCATTTTTGTAATTTTCATCTGTAAATTTGCTAGAACTCGTGGGTGGTGCTTTCTTTAGTTTGAGACAGTTGAACCGGGAAGCTCTTGAAGTTTTTTTTTATTAAAAAAACCTCTTTGAGTTCTCCGTTTTTTTTGTTGGTATCATCTGAAAGCTTCCCGGAAGTTGTGGGTGGTGGTTTGACTCGCTCGATGATGATGAAAGAGCAACTAATCTCTTTAATCGTTATCAATTAAACTACACAAAGATTTATAATAATTCGCGGACTTATCTTACATCTACGTTTACTATAACGTCACTCTACAATTATTATAAATTATAATTGACGGTGAGCACAACAAAGTCGTGTATTGTGTTGTCCTCTCAATAGCACGTATATTGCAAACTTTAATTAAATATATATTCATGTGTAAGTACAAACCAAGGCGAGTGCGTGTGTCAAAACGAAACATAAACGATAATGGCAATGGCCTGTCGGCGTAAATAAAATTGAAATAAAAATTTGCGGTGAATACATGGAAAACGTTTCGTTTATAACAACCTCGTAAATCTAAGAAACTTTTCCTTTAACACGAAACCTAAACGTTGATGGATTTGTTCTCAAAGCACTGACGTCAAATGCATCACGATATAATAATAATAAATAATAATAATAGTGTGTATTGCGATAAACCTAACGCGTTATTGTTTGGATTTTGAGAGGTATTAACGTGCTCTGTTACAATTTAGATAATGCAATTGCAGAAAAACTTACGCAAATTAGTTCCAACCAGTCGATTAAGTAGATACGGCTGGATGTTAATTTAAAATACTGGAGTATTGCAGTTAATAATTTCTATTAACGTAGTTGAGCGAATACATATGCGTATTTACATCGATATACGCAAATCTATAATACTTATTACGCGATATTTTTCAAATTACGTAAATTAACAAGTAGTAAATCATCTACTAATATGTATCGATTTGTATTAGTGTAATTATCTCCACAAACTCCTAGTATAAACATCCTCCTCCGTTTTACTCTATTTTTTCCAAAAAAAATCATCAATTTAATATAATAAAAACTTTATATAAATAAAACACCACAATATTGCGACTTTGTGTACACAGTAGAAGGTAAAGCACACAGTTCTAAAAGTGTACCGTAGCAAGGTCTTACCTGTAATTTTCGCGCGTTAAGGAGAGAATATCTGGCATATCTCAAAAGTTTCCCCTATTAGAAAAATTACAATATCATAAATGTTTATAAAGCAAACACCTTTTCGCGTATAATTATTATGATCGTCGTGAGCTAACGCAGACCACCACGATTTTACGTCGGTCCGTCGCTAATATACGGTCACTATTCGAAGAAATCGCTTTCGAGATTGGTATACGTTCGAAACGACCTAATTTAGTATGGAAGAGAAGTATTTTGGATGCATGTAGCGTCAGGTTTGCTTCCTATTTTAATCTGAAGGATTTCTGTTTAATTTATGTTAGGAAGAACATTGCTGCGACTAGAATTATAATTTTTTTCTTTTCCTCCTTAAAGTGCCACTGTAATAGATAAATAGAACATCCATATAAAACTAGAATGAGGATAGGCTACTTCTTGAAACAGAACGGAGCAGTAAATAAACATGGAACAAGAACAAAAAAACAGTAAAAACAGTTACCGCAGGAAAAAAGAGAAAAGAAGAACGAAAATTGGAGATTGGCTCAGTAGGTAATCAGAAATAATTGCTGCTTCTGATGGTAGAATGGTGGTGGTTGCAATACAAAAAACTTTCACTTTAAGGATATGGATTGTACATTTATGTAATTAGGTATAGGTATATTTTGGAACGCAATTATTTGTTTAGTGCTTTAATAATTGTTTTCTGTTAACAAGGAAAGATACCACTAAAACTAATTGCAGCAAAAAATCGCTTACGCCTGACTACCTGACCTGTGTATATCCTTCAAGAAATTTAATTCAATTCTAAAGGAAAGCGCACAAAAGGAAAAAACATTAGTGTGTGGTATTCATATCTTAACTGGTACACAAATTTGTTCCATTCCTTTTTATTTTTTGCAGTAATTTTAACTTAGTTCCAGTTACATCCTCGTCTTTGCACCACCTTTCCAATAGCTTTATTTCAGGTCTTCTGTGGTCTTGCTCTTCTCCGTTTTTTTGCACACTTAATCTCAATTTAGCCCCCAATACTGGTATGCTTTCCATTCTAATTAAATGGCCCCAACAACTCAATTGTCTTTATTTTATGTTTATTACTGATTGGTAGATGATCCAGTACAAATATTCACTCAATCTTTTGGTGCCGAAATAGAAGTGGATGATTTAGATATCACAATACAAGCTGTCAATTCTTACACTAATTTTTTTTTGTTGACTATGTCACTAGCTTCAATCTTTTCTATAACCAATTTCCTAAATTTCGCCTTTAATTTCCACCAACCGCCAGCAAGACTAGTTAGTTAGACATTTATTTTGATTGTCCTTGTAGAAAAGCTCTCTTAGATGGCAAATCAAAGCTGCAGAGTTTTTTTTCTGTCGTTTGAAGTTGTAAAGTCTAATAACTGAAATAAGACTGATATAATAATAATAATAATAATAATATCTTTATTAGCTTATTGGATACACAGGTGTATATTCATGTCAAAAATTTCCCAATATTACACAAACACAAAATACAATACAATATAAAATTAGTTCAATTGTCAAACAAGGCAACGAAATCGTTCATGGAATAAAGACAGTTTTGGTGCAATATATTTTTAAGCCTAGCTTTGAATATTCTTTCTTTGTTACTTGATTTTAAAACTTCAGTCAGCAGATTATATAGTCGGACTCCCACGGAGGATGGTGCTCTTTTTGTTATACAGAATTTATTAAAGAGGTGTCTTCCCTCTAGTGTTGTAGTTGTAACTTTCATTATTTTTTGTAAACTCATCATCGCAATGAAACAACTTTTGCCCTACACATTGGCGACCTCAAATTGACGTTGACATTTACGAGGCGCCAGGAATTGCAAAGTCTTCAAGACTAAATTCAATCTTTTGTCCATAGCTATCTTGGCTTGTTGAGCTCTATAATCTAAGCAGCTGGAAACAATTTTTTTTGTTGAAAGGCAGTAATTCACACTTCTTACTTCAAAATCCATTCAATATTTCATACCAATAAGCTCTCTATTTTATCAACTGCCACAGATTCGAATGGATGGATTGATTTGACAAAATATTACAGAAAAGGAGGAAGGAAAGAACATAGCAAAAGAGGAGAGTGAAAAAGGAGATAAAATAAAAATGGGTTATCAAAAAATGATAATAAATGGAAAGATCGTGCAAGGAGATGAAAGGATTACAAGAGATAGAAGAAGTTTAAACAAATAGGAAAGGATCAACGTAGATAACAAATATGGTTATATGGCGACAATGCATGTAAAACTATAAAAGAATGTGCGACAATGTTCGGAGGATATACACGGCAAAGAAAAATAATTAGAGGCAGAAATTGGTACAAGCAATGTAGTGATGCCTTAAACAAAGAAAAAGGGAAATGTGTGGGGTTGATAATCGGACGAGAGGGGCTGCTGGGGTTGGTCTGATAAGTAAAAACGTAATTTCTATACCGAGAAAAATAATGATTCTTTTTAAATCCGCAAAGTTTATATAGACCTAAAAAAAAAGGAAAATTTTGCTTTAGACTGTTTTAAGGCAAGTTAATGAATAATCTTCACCTTGGTCGATAACGTTTGACGGATTCCAAACTGGGATGCTGCTGTTGATGAAGTTTGTAGCTTATTGGGAAGACTAGAAATAAAATCTTAGGATTCGAATGACATGCCATGTAGTTTACTAAAGAGAATATCTGATGGTTTAATTGTCCGATTGTGATTGTTGATATTTGAAATTATTCTGGATTCCACCTCATAAAAAAGGCAATATATGAAATATTCCTTGGATTCTGGACAATTTCCTATTAGTCTTTTCAATGATCAGAGACCAATGACCAATGCACTGCATATAATGACACAATCTTTTATCATTTCGCAACATTTCTGAAGATATTCTTTAACGTTTAAAATTTCTTTGACGTAATTTGTTATCTGTCTTCCAAATTTGATTAAAATCACCAATCCGGACAAGATAGCACATTTTTTTT